>OMLJ01062250.1:8677-19168 GCA_900302595.1 Gadiculus argenteus | reverse complement strand
GAAACATTTTACTTTTTTCTCAAAACAATGCAATTGTATTATCCGAACATAAGTGTTTGAGGATACTGCAGTAGCTGTTGATTTCAACTGCCAGTGATTCTTAATTAAATTTCAGATGAAGCAGGTGCATTATCATATTGTCTTCAAAACAAGGCATTGGATGATTCTGTTGGATACTCAGTGGTTTTGGGTGGAGCCAAACATCGATGGGCAAATGACATAAAGCAGAAGTTAAAGCACATTTTGGAGAGGCCTTGTTTTGACACTGAAATGATCATGGAACTGACATTTTGAACATGCTATTTTTTCTGGGTTTGTCATCCTGGATTTGAAAGGGCTTGCATGTAAAACAACATGCAGAGGGAAAAGCAGTGGAACAGGTAAAAACATTAATAAACTTTCATCAAAGCATCTTTCCTTGAAACCTCTGTTTTTTTCACCATATTGTTCAACGTTAGGCATTTTCAAGTTGTATGTAATAAAGTATTTGGAGATCTTTATTACAAACACCATAGTCTTTAAGAACAGCTCTATGTTGGTGAGTTATCTGAAATTCTTCAAATGAAACATTCCAATGACTTTCAAAATCAGTGGGCGAGAGTCGCATTCACACACACCTTTTTTGTCCGTTTTGTCTACAATTTTTTGGGCTATATTCCATGTTGGGTGCTTCCCTGTTTATTGGTGGCCACTGACTCAATGACTAGTGTTATCAAAACTAGTTCTGGAGAAGGAGGAGGAGGAGGAGGAGGTGTAATCTTGGGATTGAGATTTATTCTACAGCTGTAGTGGAGGATCAGGGGACCCACACCAGATGTCCCGAGCCTGTACTGCTGATTCTGTTGAGGCTGTAATTACTGGAGCCAGCTTGAGGCTGTGAGGGGAGGGCGGGGCTGCCATGGATCATACTGCATCGTGGTATGTTTCAATCCTATCAGCAATATGTCACTACCCGCAATCTGTGTCATTCCAAGTATAAATGCAGGAAGTCTGTGACTGTCACAGTAATATACTTTTTTACACAGAAAGAGGTAGATAGAGAGAGAGAGAGAGAGAGAGAGAGAGAGAGAGAGAGAGAGAGAGAGAGAGAGAGAGAGTGTGTGCTGCGTGTGTGTGCTGCGTGTGTGTGTGTGTGTGTGTGTGTGTGTGTGTGTGTGTTGCATGTGTGTAGTTATGTGTGTGTGCTGCATGTGTGTGAGCGTGAACCACATTCGATTCTAGAAAGGTTATTAAAGAGATTTTAGATTAGATATAATATAGCACTATACTAAGTCTTCTCAGAAACATGGATAGAGATTAGCGCCTAACCCGAAACAGATTTTCCTTTACAGGCGGCCTGCCATCCCTGCTATAACATAGTAAATCTCGGAATCTCTCAATTTTAGAAATGAATAAAAATGTAAGTAAATTAAAGTATTCTACTACCATTGTATACAGTTAGCATTGGATAATGGATGGTTACTTAAAATATGATTGGTCAAATCTATGGGCCGGGTTGGGTGTTTGTAAGAAGATGGAACCAACATATGTAGGGCTTAATCATATACTCTGAAGCCGGCCATCACTCAGCCAACAGTGAGCTTATTAATATCATAAATAAGTGCATGTGGACATTATGACCTCACTTCATGGCATCCCTCACCAAGCTTCCACATAAATGCTAGATAAATGCCACCAATGTGGTGCATTTGCACTGGAATATTAGTCAAATAATAATATCTACTTCAAACTTTTAGACCAGAGAACCAAATTTATGTAGCATGTGCATGTCAGTCTTGAAAGAACTCACAAATTAATGAATTACATGGAGGTAAGGAAGAGCCATTCTCTTAATGCCTATAATAATGGCATTAAGATATAATGGCTTATTTGACTAGATCTGGCCATCGGGTGTGACTAATGTACACAAAAATCCTAAAATATCTTCACACACACAAGCACACATGAACACGTACACACACACACACACACACGCACACACGCACACGCACACGCACACACACACACACACACACACACACACACACACACACACACACACACACACACTGAGGGTCTTTGGAATTCGACATACATTGCAAGTAAAACATAAAATCTTTCAAGAAATATAAATTATTTTTATTTATTTATTTATTATTATTTTACCGTATTAAGTGTGATCATTATATGGACTGGAGACACATATTTCCGACACTCCTGCATGTCGTTCCACCTTCCCACCGCTAGAGGTCTCGATCGTTCACTGTAAAAAGAAACGAAACCATACTTTGTTTTTATCACGTGACCGGAACCTGTCCCATCACCAGTCTGCTACTCTTTTAGCTCTAACTCAGACCTCAGGAAAGACAACCCCAGCCCGCTTACCCGTGCCGGCTTTCTCGTAGAAACCCAACGCCGACATACATCCCATAGTTGTATTTAATCGGGAAACATTCGCCTAATTGGCTCCGGCGTTACGTGAATGATTCAAACGTGAATGAAGTTTGTATCCTTAGCTCCTCTAGCTAACGAGGACAACAACCTTGTCCTGTCTCCCCCGCCGTGTCTGGGCGTCCAGTGTGGCTGACAGCTCATTAACCGCCTCGCTTACTGACTCTGTATCGAGAGTTGTAGTGGAGCTCTCCGTGTTATACAATAATAGAATAGAACCGCCTCCGCTCGGATTGTAACACCTGTCCCGTGTAGTCATGACTGGACAAGATCGCTGACTGAGTATCGACACAGGCCAACATGGGCTCCCCAGCCAGCCTGGGCTGACGACCATCGAGCGGTGCGCCGACTCCTGTCCTGGTGAGACTGGCCCTAAGTACTGTTTAAGTACTGTTAATTAAGCCCGGTATCAAGGTTGTACTGACACTGTAGGTGGCAGCTCACACGTGAGCTGTCAGGTTATACCATTGTGTCCTTGTTTAGTTGTGCAGTGGTTATAACACTTTCACACTATACCTGTTCACACTCCGCCCCTTGAGCTAGGATATTGGAGATTTGATTGGCAATGTTAAGGTTTATCAGATCAGTACGGGATGCAATGGTAGTCGAAGAGCGTTGTCTAACTGTTAGTTTGATAGGCATAGCCCTTCATGCTGTTAGCCTTTGAAGTTGTTTAGACTAGTTCACAGATTAGAAGAGACATACGGTACATCGTGTCCTACTACTTGTCTGTTATACATTTAAAAGTATCGGAATTGTGTGCTGTCTTATTACCTTCCCCTGCCACCACCACCCTGGCCTCTCATTCCTTAGAGGGGAGAGAATAACTGTCCTCCAAGATTTCCTCCGCAACATTTTCCGTCAAGTCCCCTTCCCTTTCCCCCCCGACCCTGAGACCTCATCATGCTGGAGGGACTCGTCGCCTGGGTCCTCAACACCTACCTGGGGAAATATGTCAGCAACTTGAACACAGACCAGCTCTCCATTGCCCTACTCAAAGGTAATTACAGATGTCTCAGTAATGAATGAGAGACATGTGCTCTGCTATGTGTTCTGGGATGCTGGGATCCTGGCTATCTCAACTGAGCGAGCATTGCATTTATAATGCCAGGCATATTATATACTATACATAATATATGTCTGTTTGAAGAATGCAACAACAGCACATACCATGCACTATGTAATCTCCAAAATGGTGCTACCAAATGCATACATGTCTATGTATCAATGTCAATCAATATTTTATACCTGAGATAATTAGAAAAGCATTTTGATGCCAAGAGGTCAGAAAATCAGTTCTGAAGGTGGTCCCAATTACCATTTGCCTTTTATAAGATTAATCCCAAATGGGGTAAATCCTACAGTTGTAGGCTGTGACCAGACATTGGTCATTCTTTCATAGTAAAAGTGATGGACAAAAACAACAACAACAACAACAGATAAAAGCTATTGAAGCGAAGTCGAGTTAATTTAATATTGTTTTGTTTAACCCTTAATCCTTTTGGTTGCAAACTCAAATGTCTTCACAGCCACAATATCTGACACTGCCCTAAGTCCCATAATTATCAGGGAAAGAATATATGAAGCGTTCCCACTTTCTGTGTTCCTTCTCAAGATGCTTTAAAAACGGCAAACAGTTTAGCTGAATGATTTTTGCTAGTGTGTATGCATGTGTCTGAATGTGCACGTGTTCCCAGGTGCGGTGGAGCTGGAGAACCTGCCTCTGAGGAAGGATGCCCTCAGAGAGTTTGATCTGCCCTGTGAGGTCAAAGCAGGTGAGGGGACACACAACATGAGGTTCATGTAGAAGGGAGTCACATGTTTTTCCTGTTGTCCTTTTCCTATTCATTGCTTAAAGGTTGTATCAGCGATTCTAGGCCAAAACATAAATTATCCCATTCATCTGATCTTTCCTCACGATCCGCTAGCTGCCCGCCCCATAAGCAGTCCGAGTATAGGCTACCTACAGAGACATGTTTTTTTTTGGACGGCCTGCTTTAACATCTTTAAATATCACGATCCCTGTTACAGTTCTTGTTTCTTAGAGTATTATTAATAGTCTCTGGCATGTAGTTACATAAGCTTTTTCAGTCATCTTTATGAAGGACTTCATTACCTAAACTTGATTTTCTTGTCGGAGTACAAATGTCTTATCAAACAAGAAAAACACGCTTCACACACACTCTGGCCGAGAAGTCTTGAACACTTTGGAAGGCGTGTATTTAACTATTTAACTCTGCAGTGTCCTTGTTACTGTTGTTATTGTTGTTTTATATTCATTGTTATTAATTGGTTCAGTTTATTAGTTTGTGTGGTTATGATTCTGTGTGAATCTGGTAGGGTGATTCATGAATATTATTTTGAGGTGGGATTTCGGGTTTAATGATCCAGGGTTGATAGGGATAAACAAAGTATGTTTTGAGATGGCTTTGGTGAATGATCCAAAGTTATTTTCTTATGGTCTTTTATTGTGTTTGCTGCTGTGTTGGTGTGTTCCACACATTCTGTTCTAGCTCTAGCTCTATGCTCTAGATTATTTTGGGGACTCAGAAAGATATACATCTTTAAAAACCCTCAGTAGCATTCTCATAGTTCCTATCCCATTGTTATTTTCTTCTCCATGGTCATGCCTGTCTTGGAGGAATGCAGTGCTTATCTTGTCTTCAAACCTAATGTGTGCGTCCTCCAGGCTTCATCGGGAAGATCACCCTGCAGATTCCCTTCTACCGTCTCCACAGCGACCCCTGGGTCATCTCCATCTCCCAGCTCAACCTTGTCATTGGCCCTGCCCGCCCCCAGGAGTTCGACGAGCAACGGGAGCGTGAGGAGGAGAAGGAGCGCAAGAAGCTCCTCCTCAAAGCGCTGGAGGACAAGTGGAGGGTGAGGAGACGGCCGGGGATCGAATCAGCCTTTGATAACGTAAAGGTCTACTTTAAATGGAGCCATACCGAGTATAGAGTGGGGTGCTCTCACTTTGATTTGGTCGATTTTATTTTTTTATCTACAGATGAATATGTTGTTTTCAGAACATCAATTATGAACATTGGAAACAAAATAGAATAAAATAACAGGTGATTTATTAATTGTATACGCAAAATTATGGTGAGGAATTGAGATCCGAAAATCGATTCCCAATTCAAGGTCCAAAGTGGCAACATTTCACAAAAGTCTTGTTTTGGGTTCATGGGTTCTCAACAAATTGGAGATGGTGGTTCTTGTCAGAGTGCTGATGTTTTGTTCTTCTTCCTCTCCAGAGTGAGTGTGAACAGAGAGGGGAGTCGTACTGGCACTCTGTCACGGCGTCTGTCGTCACCAAGATAGTGGAGAACATTGAGGTAAACCATCACAGAGACACATGCCGCTTCTACACTCCTTTTTTCTGAATTGATTTTACATTCTGTGTTGTTTGTTCTTTGCAGTTAAATATCCAAGGGGTGCACTTGAGATTTGAGGATGACTTCTCCGATCCTGGGAAGCCATTTTCCTTTGGCGTTTGCATCAACAATGTGTCTGCACAAAACTCCACCAAAGAACCTGTATGTTTTGCTTAAATAAACAAAATAAACTTCCCCTGAGAGTTCATTTTGGAGAGTTTCCTTCCTCTCCTGCCAAAGTGATCTTGTGATTCCAAAAGCCTGATCTCTCCATGTCCCTTCCCCTCCAGGTCCAGAAGCTTGTGCGTCAGAAGCAGCTGGAGATCCAGGACTTCAGTGTCTACTGGGACACCGAGTGTGAAATGCTGGGAAACCTCCCGGCAAACCAGATTCAGGTCAGAGTGCACTCAAAGCAAACACACACACATGCACACACACACACACTCAATCCACAGAGTCAACAAATCTTTATGGTCATGGCCTTGGTTTTCTCTCCGATATTGTTATAGTGTAAGCGCGACAGATTCTCCTCCTAAAATCGGGCAAAAAAACGTCTCAACTGAGGAACATCGGTTGAAACCGTTTCAGACTTGAACCCTTGAGCAACATACTCACGCTGATCCTCTGGTCCGAGCAGGACGCCATGACGGAGTGCATGCAGAGCCGGAAACACCAGTACATCTTCGAGCCGGTGTGCGCGTCGGTCCTGCTGCGGAGGAACGCCGCCAAGGAGCCCCTGCGCTCGCGCCACTCGGCCCGCATTGAGGGCCAGGTGCAGCTGGAGCCCATGGCCCTGCGGCTGTCCCAGGTCTGCCCACCACTCCGTTATTCCTCTTGTTCTTTCTCTGAGTCTTTGATTCTCATTGATGGACTTCGTTGTGGTGGTTCGTCACGGGAGGCCAGAGGGTGTGTCAACCCAGGTTTACGAAGAAAGCCCCTTTATGATCGTATACATACTAGGGTCACTGTGTGTTTTGTCTAGGGTTTCGCACCCTCGGCTGCTCTGAAAACTTTGCTGCCAATGAGAGATGTTCATCATGATTAGTTAGTATCTGTGTCCAGACTGCCCAAGTCTCTTGGTGGGGTATCTGTTACCAAATGCATTTCAAACTAGAAGTGACTGGTTCCACTGTTTGACTAGATCCTCTTGTTTCTGTAGATCCAGTACCAGCAGATAATGGCTTTCCTCAAAGAGCTGGACCGCCGGGAGAGGGAGATGCTCTTCAGGAAGTGGAGGCCCAAAGTCCCCATTACCGGAAGGTATGTTCACTTTCCTTTTCGTTCATGCCAACAGCCAGATTAAGTACATTAGGCCCTGAAAGACAATATGTTGCATATAGTCATAGTTTACTGAGAGGATTTGCCGGTTTCCACCAATCATTATAAAGTGGTTACAAATAATTGCTAATTATTTTCGCTTTATCGTGAAGTCCTATCTGCCAGAACCCCATCCACCACCAGTCTCTATATGCAGTATTCAGGAATGACATGAATAATCAATGCATCCTTCTCCCTCCTTCGGGTGCTGTGTGTGTGTAGCTGTCGCCAGTGGTGGATGTTTGCCATCCAGGCCAACCTGAATGAGATCCGCGAGCAGAGACACAGGCGGAGCTGGGAGTTCGCCCTGCACAGAGCCAGGGATGCCCGGCTGTACACGGACCTCTACTTCCAGAGGGTCAAGGGAGCGCTTCTCAGCTTACACGAAGAGGTGCTAAACACGTTACCGGCACACGATTGACTCATTTTTAACTTGATTGAATAGGAAGCTCTTTGGCTGGAATTGGAATGCTCTTTGTTGACAAATTTGCATCCGTTGCATAACTTTATTTTATCACCATTTTGAGCGACAAGCATAGACATGCAGTCCTGTTGATATCATGTTCGGATTGGCTGGTTCAGGCCTCAACTGGAGGTGACTCAATCAATAACAACCACATTAATAACCATCAATGAACATCGATTTATGAATAAATTGATAATAAAACAACCACACTAAAACGTTTAAGTATATTTAGAGTAAAAAATGTAATACATTTTCTATTTAAAACATCGAAGTCACAGGGACGTTTGAAAAATGTGATGGGCCCGAGATCTGGGTTCTAAGGTGGATCTAGTGGAAGGACATTGCAGAGATAAGGCGCACGCTAGGCAAATGCTCTGAAGCCAAGCCTTTCTTTGTTGACTGAAGGAATGACCAGGGGACTAGCATGGAGAGAACAGGGTGTGCCACCATATATGGTGTCATGAGCTCAGCTAGCCTAGGCCTTATACGTTCAAAGAAGAACCTTAAAATCAGCTCTGGCTTGCACTAGTAGCCAGTGAAGAGATGCCAGGATAAGAAAATGGTATCTTGGTAATAGCCATTTTATGACACAATGTCATAAAGGTTTCTGATTGTTGAGCTTTCAGGCAGTAAATTGGTTAGCGACAGCCCATACTGGTGACATAATAAGACCGTTTGAAATTGTTCTATAATTCTTTAGGATTTGCACGTCAATGGTAGGTTTATCAAGCAGCAGTTTGAAAGCTGAGGGCACGGAGCCCACAAAATGCGATTTACTGATAACACGAAGAATAGGACAATTTAAAACAGCAAAGAGTTCATTAAAAAGATTAGATGGTGTACTGTCTAATATGCAGGTTGTCTGCAGTTCCCAGGCTGGTGAAGGCAGCAGGGTGAAATAATCTCAAACTGGGAAAGACTGCGGCTGGTCCGAGTAGCTGAGCTGAATGGTCCACCACTTGATCTGAATGATGGGGGTTTGACATGCTTTAGAGTGCAGAGGCTAATTGCGAAAAACGGCTAATTAAAAGTCTTCCATGAAAGTTGTTAAACCCAGACTACATCCCCATCTCCCTTTCCTCTGACACTATAATGACTGTGAAGAGATGAACCTGACGGCCTCATTTTAATTCTATCTATGATTTAAAAATATGATTTCATGACTTTTACATTGCTCCAATCATGATGCCAATTGAGACACGCCCCTATGTTAAAATGTCAAAATAGCATCTGGGGGTGACGTCATTGGTAGAAATTTGTTTTAACAGCATCTCTACTCAATCCAGGTCTCTGCCTCTGTCCCTGGGGTCTAACTTAAAGGTGACATATTGTACCACCAGGTGTGAGTGTGATTAGCCATTACAAGCCGTTTTGAAAATCTGCCTCTTCTGACATCACAAGTGGACGTGTCCACCTAGTTGTTTGATGGATAGAAAAGCAACATTTTGCTACAGTCCACTGGGTCGGCTAGTTGACTGATCTATCCAGCACACATCTAGATGTAAATGCCCACTTGTGATATCAGAAGAGGCAGATTTTCAAAACGGCTTGTAACGGCTAATCACCAATCACACCTGGTGGTATAATATGTACCCTTTTAAGGGTGCACTCACACTAGGCAAAGTTGCCCTGTACCGTACTCAAGTACGATTTCCCCCACCCCCCCACTGTGCCGCTGGCCTGTGCTCACACTAGGCAATCTCAACTGGGCCTGAGTATGGTTGCCTCTCATCCAGCTCAGGTTAGTATCCGCTCATTAGCATGTGTCTGCTCATTAGTACTCATTGTACCGTGGCCTGAGCACACCTCTCCGAAGCGTACTGAAGAGTCCACGGAATTGAACTGTACTTGAGTACGGGTGGCGCTCTCACACTAGCCAAATGACGATTTAGGGGGCAAACGTACTCGGGCATGGTACTGATGGTCTAGTGCGAGAGCGCCCTAACAGAGCCTCCACTCAGCCCAGGTCCCTCTCCCTGTCCTCGGTGTGGTCTAACCTTGTGTCCTTGTGTGTCCCTGCTCCTCCAGACTGAGCTGGAGCGGGTGGAGGACGAGCAGACCCTGGAGGAGCTGCAGAGCCTCCGAGAGATCATCCATGACCGCTTCCGCAAGCAGGACGAGATCGCAGAGGCAAGCGTGGATCAGGGTCAATCGTCATTAACATGATTGGCGTTAGAAGGATAATCGTTAGCATTATTAGCATTAGCATTATCAGTGGCATTGTGATTTATTTTAATTGTACCGTAAGTCTGCTAAATGACCAAATAGTACTTTAGGTGATTATACTTTTCTGACAAATAATAACACATTTAGAGTCGATGCTGTTTGAAATGTGGATTATTATTTTATGTGCTGTATATAAACCTTTTTTTCTAATATCACCATATTATCTGCTTATTATCTCTCTTATCATCTGTCTTATCATCTGATGTGTTGTCTTTGAGGGCTTTTATTTTGTAGCACACTAACTCCTGTCTGCTACCGCCATCAGAGTGTGCGCGAGCCCGTCAGCGAGGTGCAGCCCGAATGTCCCCCCGGGTCCATCCCCAAGAGCGGGAGCTCTGGGATGGTCCAGTACCTGCAGTCCTGGTTCCCTGGCTGGGGGGGCTGGTACGGAGAGACCCAGGACCTGGAGGCCGGAGCGGAGGAGCTCCTCCCGGGGCCGGAGACCTGGGACATACTGGGTGAGAGGCCCGCTTCAGTATCTGTACCGCAGGAAGGCAAGGCAAGGCAAGGCAACTTTATTTATATAGCACTTTTCATACACAAGGCAGACTCAGAGTGCTTCACATATAAACATTGTCATACAATAAAATAAAATAATAGTTAAGTAAAAGAGAAAGGGAAGAAAAAGAAATAATAAAATAAAATAAAATAATAATAATAATAATAAAATAATAGATA
>OMLJ01062244.1:0-12950 GCA_900302595.1 Gadiculus argenteus | reverse complement strand
GAGCTGTGATGCATGTTGGTAAATAGTGTTTGCAAGGATCCACAGTTCTGTCCTCTGGTGTAAATTCAAGGCTTTGAGAGATGAAGAATGCTCTTAAAGATGGTGGCACAAATTTGATATTCACATGTTTTTGCCTTTGATTTTGTGTGTGTGTGTGTGTGTGTGTGTGTGTGTGTGTGTGTGTGTGTGTTCACCGAGCTCCAGCAGGTCTGTGGCGGTGAGGTCACAGTGAGCCAGGTTCAGGCCACGGCTGTCCGCCTTCTTTCCCAACCTCTGGAGGAAGACACACAGCCGGCCCCATCCCTGGTCTGCCTCGCTTTCCGTTCCCACGGGAACCCCTGGAGTCACAGAAACCCTCAGGCCTTCACACACTGATCTGTCTGATGATACATCACATGTATTCTGCAGCTCCATACCTCTTAGCAGAGGACTCGCCTTTAACTTCTATTGGGTTGGATTTTGTATTGTGGTGAAACTTTTATGAAAAGTGAATTACAGAGAAGTACATCAGTAAGGAGCAGGAAGGGGTCGGGTATCTCGATCAAGAAGACCTACATGTAGGCTGTGGACATTGGGATTCAAACAAGAAGTACAAGTCTAAGGAATATTGTTATGACAGAAAGCACTGAAGGTGAAACGGTATCAGACATGAATATATGATCAGAAATGATGAGCATACCTGAGTCCGCTGCTCCATCGTGCTCATCTCTGCCATCCGTCTCAGAGATCACAACTTTGCCTGATGAGGAGCGAGACAAGGAGCGAGACAAAAAGCTAGCGGAGGGCTTCCTGTCTGTGGCCGAGCATTTCCTCCGGATCTGGTTCATGATGAGGTCCAGGGGAGATTGCCTTAGGCTCACCTCCTGCCCTTTCTGGCCTGACAATGAAAGATGTGTCATTTATAGATATAATTTCTCACATCTGTTATATAGGCTATTTTATTATAACTTTATCATAAAGAATTCCTTTCTTAAAATTGCCAAGATAAGGCCAATGCTTTTTTTTTAATGGTTCAAATGCATTAATATTTGTATGTTACATTAGACATTAGATGATACACAACATACTAAAACTACAAACAGAACATTAGTCATTTAGACATTTAGTCTATTCAAATGTATTGTGAACTTCCAGACATCACTTCATATACACATAACACGATCACCTCACCCTCAGAATCCATTCGAACCGCACTGGAGACCGGCAGCAGTCTGAAGATGGCACCTGGCACCTCCCCACAACAGTCAAGAGGTCAAATTCAAACTGTATCAACGTTGACGACACATCAACATCACCTCGGCGTCTATGACCAATAATTCCGTTTGGACGCACTTCTACCGGTACATATATTTTGTGTTGTTCCAAAGTATTGCGCTCCTCTGCAGGTCGGTGTTTACGCAGCGGGGAGGGGGGGGTCACGTGCTGCTCAGGCGCCTCATCAAGCCGGAAGTGGGAGCACACCTTTGGTAAGCACCCGCGCTGTCCACATGGAACTCACTTTACTTCAGTGACGTTCAATACATGGTGGCCGTTTGTAAACTCACTATCCAGATTCAACTCGTCGTATTTTTTTAATTCAACTCAGATTTAGCAAATAAACACCTCAGCTGCATTGAAATGTCATATTTTCACATGTATAACGAAGAATTACATGTTGCATCTAAATCTTGAATCTAGATCTACGTGATCATCGGAATCTACTTTTTATATCTAAATCAACAGGGAGCCACCAACCCAATAGATTTGTACCGTTTTCACCCAGGCTGGTGCGGTCCAGTGCATAGTTTTAAAAAGCAAGGCAGGCCCGTTTTCCTATAATCCCATTTATACCTGAAGTATCTGATATAACTTTACAAAGTATTTACTTTTTTTTTTTTTTACAGATGAATGCATGTGAAATAGGTTATTAGTTACTGTAACATTAGAACACAAGGAGCAACAGTACCATGACAGAATGAATACTGTATACACTGACGCTCTTCAATTAACAAGCCAAATAAAGAAATCGGGACACGTGTCCTCAAAATGTATTTTATTAGATTCAAATGAGAACAAAGGCCAGCACATCCTCTCTGCACTGCGCTCCCCGCTGTCTATGGAAACCAGATGCATGTTTTATTGGAATGGTGAGGCTCGACTGCACCCTATCATTTAGGCAAACATCTACGGCGAAACAGAATTCATCATATGGAACGTGCCTGGGAGTATTTGCTCTGCATTAGTTTAACAGGAATTTACCCAGATTCACGTCCCACATAATCCTTGATCTAATAGTTTTGTACTGTAATTTAAAAAAAAAAAGGCCTTCTTCACCAGTCCACACCCCCCTCCTCTGGTATAACGCTGCAGGGCAGGTGAGTGCAGTATGCTCCGTTAGCTCCGCCCCCCACCTGTCCTGCTCAGGGTATGCAGACAAACATGGCAACCTAAAACTTTTGAGATCTGTCCCTTGCGGCTTCCCGTCCTCCTGTGTAAAATAATAAAGAGTGTGATGGTTGTGTTGTCCAGTCCGAGGAGCTTCACCGTGGTCAAGTAAAAACATCCTGGTTTGGCTCCAGTCCTTTCTCAGTCATCGTCCACAGTGGGTGTGATGGTCACGCCCCTCCTGATCTGGCCCCAGCCAATCAGACTGCGGGAAATAAATCAAATATAATCAGACAAACCAATGACACTGATGTATGAATGAATGCCATGGAAAACAAGCATACGATGTGAAATATATTATTCAGACTTTAGATTTATATCTAAAGTCTGATGGTAGATAAGCTCAAATCTGGGTGAATAAGGCGTTTCACTTTCTTTAGCATCATTTTTTGGACTAGTCTTGCTACAGGCGGGGACCTGTAAGCGTGTGATTGGCGAACTCAAACTCGACCAGATAGCCTGACAACCAGACAAATTTGCAAGGTCATGTTTTATCTGTTCTGACTTACGCATCCACCCTCCCTACTTCCAGACAGACTTCTTTGGTACGAGATCTACATAACGAAGGCATGACCAAGCCCCTTGCGGTTTTGAGTTCCCGAGCCCAGGCTCCGTGCCGTCTCCCCCCCAGAAGTTCTGCTACAACTTAGTGAGACTGCTGGATTCCAGATGGAATGGATGTAAACCTGCGTGATCTCGTGGGTGAGGTATCACCTGCGTGATACCTCAGCCACATATCCATCCTTACAGGCACAGCTAATTAAGCAAAAACGTCTGAACTCACCGCCAATGTTTCTCCACACGACGACTGAGGGCGATCTTCTCCCCCACCTCGGTGCAGACAGGGTTTGTCAGGACGATCTTGGCCAGGTCAGCCTTCACGGCGCTGACGCGTCCTCCGGTGGAAAGAGACCCGATGTTCACCATCAGAACCTCGTTTTTGGACAGCTTCTGGACCTATAGGCGGGAGAGAGACAGTACGTTGACCTAAGTTCATTTAGGTTTTGTAGACATGGTTTGTATGCTTATTGCCATCTTTATTAACCTTTTGATTTTTCTCGCACACAAGTTCAGATTATGCTCAGTTTTTTGTGGCATATTCCAAGCAGATTTCAAAGTTGAGCTCAAAACTATAATAATCCATCTGAACAAGACAGGAGACCCTTACATGGACATTAGTCAAATAGGACACCAGACCATCCTGCTGTGGCCCCTTCTTACTACTCAATATTAGCAGACTACATTTCCCAATATGCATTTCTCCTGACAGCCTACCTTGGCGGCCTTCTTGTCTCCCTCTGTGCGGACTCCCAGCAGCCTCCTGAGCAGGAAGTAGGAGATCTCGAGCTCGGTGAAGATCTCGGGCAGGGCGCCCACCGCGCCCAGCACCTGGCCCACCATACGGTCCGCTCGGCACAGCGTGGGGTCGATCTTGGTGCCGACACCTGAGGAGTTCAAGGGGTTCCAGGTTAGGGGGGCTGGGTCTCAATTGGCCGCACTTTGGTGGTCCGAGTCTGCTTATAGGCTAGATCCTGTTTGTTTACAAGCCATTAGAATTCGTATCGATATTTGTGTTGTGGTGGACTAATCGTCAGCTTTTGTTATTACACTCAAGGTCCATTTTAAAAGACATACACTACAAAGAAATAGACAACACACATTCAAGCGACCGATAAATGTGTACGTTCCTCAATAGGTTCCTCAATAAAGCTTGTACCGTGTTAACTCCTGCAATAGGACTATGGGCAATACCAGAGTCGTGGGAAAAAAAATATGCCGGTAACATGTATAAATGTTCTAAACCAATATCAAAGTACTGTAGTTCAGCACAAATGTCACATCTAGATGATATAATTCTGTGAAAATTAAAATTGTGATTCAAAATGTTCAATTCAACCAATAATGAAACATATCGCTGTCAAAAATAAGAGCAATACTATATAGCAACTCATTTTTTTTCAATATCGTACAGCAATAATAAACATCCATATTTGTAAATAATCTTTACGTAGGGACCTTTTTACATCCACTGTGGAGTCATAAGACGGTGTGTTGTGATTTAAAAGAGCAATGTGTTACCGATAAGGCCTCCGGGGGCAGCGTACTGCAGATCATTGTGCTCAGCGAACAGGGACACGATCTTGGAGAAGATGGGCTTGCACATCAGCTTGCCCTCATGGTCTTTGGACACGATGCCTGGACGCACCTCCAGCTCCTGGCCCACCTGCCCATGGAGACCCAGCAGGGGGTTCAGGTTACAGAGCACGTTTAGCCATGAGCCTGGAAGGGCTACTGAAACTAAGAGTGTAAGCAACATCATAGTAGTCCTGTGTGCCTACATAACCACATAGTGGTGGCTATAAACCAGGGTAGGAATTTTTTTTAACGTTTTATTTTTTTTAAAGTCTCTTCTATAAACATATTGATAGACTGATGTATAGATAGATCTATGCAAGATTTAGTCTTCAGACGGAGGCCCATACCTTGAGCACACCCTTGAGGATACTGCCTCCGGCTACACCTCCCTTCAGGTCGTCCACCTCACAGCCAGGCTTGTTCACGTCAAACGATCGGATCACTGAACAGACGAGCCAGAAAAACATTCAAGAGCAATTGAAAAAAAAAAAAAAAAAGGACTGGGCTTTGTTTCAATATTATTGATTATAGTCTTTGAATGGTATTGAATCGTCATTAAAAGAAAATACTGAAGATTTTTTATAGTATACATTTTTGATATTCCCTTATAATTATCAAATATTAGGTTTGAAACATCAGTGTGAAAGGTAAAACAGTTTTAGTTTCATTCCTATTTACCTTAATGTAATGAGCTGCATGGTTTAGAATGGTATTTTTAATCCATAAGCATATCAAGGTTTTTAATCTTGTGTAGAATTCCCTATAAATACTGTGATTCCCCATAACACCACACCATGAATTTAAAAACTTGTAATCTTGGTGTATAAATATTATAATGACTAATTAATTAAATAGCTAGAAGACCATTTGGTTGGGTAGCAGTGTGAACACGTGATCAGCTCATGAGGCGTCGTGGTCTTACCGATGAGTCTGGGCTCAGAGGTGAAGTCCCGGATGGGAACAGGGATCTTCTTGACGATGTACTCACACACCACCTCGATGTTGTACTTGAGCTGGGCCGAGATGGGAATGATGGGCGCTCCCTCAGCCACCGTGCCTGCGGGGAGGGACAGCAGCACAGCTCAATGCTCGGAACACTAGAGGCCAGCCGGCCAGACTGCTAAAGAACATCTATTACAGGCCGGATTGGATTAAATGGTCAATTTAATCTCCACCAATAATCAAGGCATGTCCAAAGTAATTGTCCAATGCAGCATAGAATCCTAAACCGTTTTTTTCTTTTCTTTTTCAATAGTATAGTTTCTAATTTTACCATTATAATAATGCCCAATTTTTATTTTTAAATGTGGAGTTGTATTGCATAACATCTGCGTTGAACATGAACACAAAACACAATCGCTCCACGTCTTCTGAAAGACGATCCACGACGCTTCAGGCGTTGTGGTACTATGGGATAGTGTCACTGACCCTGAACAAAGGCCAGAATCTGCTCGTATTGCTCCTTGGCCTGGCTCTCCTTCACCAGGTCGATTTTGTTCTGCAGGATCAGGATGTGCTTCAGCTTCATGATCTCGATGGCAGCGAGATGCTCCGAGGTCTGGGGTTGGGGACAAGACTCGTTGCCCGCTGCAGCGACCACAACGGCATGACAATGAGGCCGATTAGACAGACTGGAGGTAATCAGGGTCGCTTACTAGACAGGTGGGTTCTAGTTAGGGATGTGAATAATGCATTCTTCAAGGTTGAATAATCACTTGAATATTCAATGTGTGCCGATGTTCACAATCCTTTTATGTAAATCCATTCCTGTCATTGTTGCTTGGCATTGTGAGATTGTGGCTAGATATTTTCAGGCAGAGATCAAATCCTTACTGTGATTGGTACTAGCTATTAAATAGTATAAACTAGGAAGACTCACCAATTAATAGAAGGGCTGCGTCCATGACAGCAGCACCGTTCAACATGGTGGCCATCAAGATGTCGTGACCGGGACAGTCTACAAATGACACGTGTCTGGGGGAGCAGAGGAAGAGAGAGAGTGACAGGAGACGAAGAATAGCATTAGGTCAAGCTCAACAACAACCACAAACATTGAAAACAGACATTAAAACAGTACAAATGTCTCCTAGTGTCTTACCTGACAAGCTTGAAGTTGCCCTTGGTATTAGGGATGTCTGTGGGGAACTCATCGGGAGTGCTGCTGCCACAGGATCGGTAGCATTCAGGCCGGGGACAGCTGGGGTCATCCAGCTTGTACACCTGGTGACAACCAACATGGAGGGTCAGTGACACGGGGAGGAGGAGAGGCGCCATGGGATATTCATAAAGAGGAGAACAGATGGCAACATGAATGAATCAAATGAAAGGATGACCGCACCACATGGAATGGAAGACGCTTGGCAAGAGGTTTGCAATGAAAAATATCACAATGTTTTTTAGACCTCAACAGTAATGGCAACATAATACTAACCTTATAAAAAAAAAAGGTAGCCATGAACAGGGCTAGACTACAGAATAGAATATAAATGACCTTGTATTTCCCCTGCTCTGGATAATGTCGAAATAGTGTCAGTCTATCAATCAGTCTACCAAATATAATTTATGGGGTTCAACCAGAGACCAGCCTACCTTGGCGTTGGCATATCCTAGCTTGATGGTAATGTTCCTTTCCAACTCGTTCTTGAAGCGGACAGTGTGGACACCAGAGATGGCCTTGACCACTGTGGACTTGCCGTGGGCCACATGACCAATGGTACCTGGAGAACAGCAGGGCAAAGTGAATCAGGAGAAAGGGTAATATAGGACCCAATCAGAGCAGGGCAGGAAATACTGCACTTGCTTTTCAATGCAAACAATTGTAAATAAAATACATAAAAAAACATGGTGCAAGCTGGCATAAATGTACACAGGCTCAGTGATTGGTGTAACATTTTCAATGCAACATGAAGCATGTAGTCCTGTATAAAACACAGTGGATAAGAAGGTGGGGCTATAAATGCAACTCCTTACCAATGTTGATGGTAGCCTGTCTGCTGATGATCTCTCGAGAGAGGGGAGTCAGTTTTGACACTTCCTAATGTGGAAAGACAGACATCTGTTACTAAAACCAGGGATAACTAAAGAACAGGAGTTCAGTCAGGCTATGGCTATAGATACACTAAGATATGAGATGAAATCCGGTACAATTGGGACTGTCGTCACATTCAAGTATGGCAATACGGCTTTAGTTGGAACAAAATAAGCAAGTTGTGTACGTTTGAATTGCAATTTTCCACTTCCAATGGTTTCCTACTATTGTCAAATGTTGTTCAGACAACGATCCGAGTACCACGACAATTGTGACCTAATAATTAAAAACGAATCGGCTTCAGCTCCAGTATTAACCCTATTAACAATAATTAATGAATGACAGAAGCTACAAACAACATTCAAGTAACATGGCCTCTCCCAAGACTGACAATATTGGATCGATACCACTTGACGTCGAATTAATTCAAGATATTCCTACATTAAGTTCTCTGTGTGTTACATTAAAAAGTGTGTTACGACCTGGGAACACCTGGTCTGCCGGTGAACAACCATAAACCATGACCACCGGTACAATAAGAGCAACCCTGGCCAACGTAGCCGCAGCCTACATCTAAACAGATTCATTTATTTTGACGCAGATACACGGGAGACCATGTAAAGACACATGGAATATAGTGAATATAGTGAATATAGTGGGCATGGCCCTCACGCCGACAGCGTGTGAAGCGGAACAGGCTAGCACAGAACGGGGCCTTGGTAACGTTCCCTGCCGGCGACATGGCGCTTTAAACCTTCAGAAACGCCTCATTGATTTTTTTTGCGGTGTGAAACTAAAGTACAACAATACACACAAATGCGACGCGAAAAATAACTACTTACCAGGGAATTTAAATCTTGCTTGAAAAGATGAGGCTGTCCCAGCGTTGTACCCGACTCGTCACCCGCCATCTTGAACGAGAAAGAGATTGAGAGTGGTCCGGCGACTGCCTGCTTTACTCAATAAGTGGTTTTAAATTACGCTACCTTTTTGGAGATTCAAAGTTTTTGAGTTGTGTGTTAACAAGGTTGTGTTTTACAATTATTTTTCGTCGTTTCATGAAAAACACGAAAGCTTCTCATTCATAATCGGTGTAACTGAAAGAACCGGGGTCCTTTCACAATGGATGATGCAACGTTTTAAATGCATATCGTTCTGACATCGACACTCGTAGATTTTATTTCACTCCCGTCTGAATGTGTGCGTCGCTATTATATACATGTTCTGTGTCTTAGATATTTAATTGAAAGTCTAGTAACTAAAATAACAAACGTCTCTGCTAAATGTTGGTCCGTCGTGTGTTAATGACGTCGATGTAGTTCTAACGCATTCTGTAGTTCCATAAAGACAACCGTGTTTAGCCACTTGATGCTTTAATTGGTGCAATGCAAAACTAAGATGTTTTTCTTATTTAAATATACATAAAAATAGCAAAAACACCAACAATAATTAATTGAGTAAAAGGTTAGAATTAAGGCCTTCTGTGCCATGGTCTAGGTTAAAAAGGTTGTAGGTTAAAGTGATATGAATGAATGAATTAATGGTTTATTTCGGTCCTTTTTTTCACAACAAATCAAAACACTTGTGTGGATGTTTTTATAGTTTTTGTACTTGACCTCCTTATCTTTTGTTCGATGTTTGATAAATTCCATGTAGAGCCTATTTTTCTTAATGCAAGCCTTTTCCAACCCTTGGTTAGCCATGGTTTCACCCTCTTTTTATGATTTTGTCTGCACTCCTTCAATGGACAATGTTGGTCATAATATAACAAAAATTTACCCAAAAATGCATTGTATCCTTCATTGGTATCCTCTACATAAACCTCCTGCCAATCATGACTCAAAAGGTCAGCCTTAAGTGCCAGCATTGCTTCTGGTGATTTTTTTCTAACCAAATTGTATGTATGCCTATTTGCTCTTAATTTAAATGTATTCTTCATTTCTAGCACAGCAAAGACAGGCAAATGATCACTTACATCAGTCACTAACAGTCCACTTATTATCTTATCATCCATTATATTTGCAAAAATATTGTCAATCAGTGTTGCACTGTCCCTTGTAATTCTGCTAGGTTTTACAATTAAAGGATAGAAACTCAAACTAAACATATTATCAACAAATTATTAGTTTTTTATATGTTCATTAGATTTCATCAAATCAATATTGAAGTCACCACAAACAAAAATCACCTTGTCCTTATGCATTTCGTATAATTCAGAAATCTTCTTATTAAATTGATCAATACACGACCCTGGTGTTCTGTAGATGCAACTAATTAATATATTTTTGGATCTTTCAACATTGATTTCAATAGTTACACATTCCATTGAATTGTCAATAACTATAACACTTAAATTCAGACTTCACAAACAGGGCAACACCCCCTGACCTTTTGTTGACCCTGTTTTGCCAAAACATTTCATAGCCCTCTAATGAAGTTCCCCTTGAAGTTCTTTGTCACTTCTCAACCAAGTCTCAGAAATTGCTACTACACTAAACTTATTTTTAAACTTTTGAAGGTACCTTTTAATTTTTGAGAAATTACTATAAAGACTCCTACTATTTACATTAATCACTGAAAACCCCTCCATTTTCACTTTTGAATTGAACTTATCTTCAGAATAATATTCACAATTTAAATCAATGTTCTGGTAGAAGTGGATCTCTGGATCAATGTCATTGTCTAACTCAGAAAGTTTGTAGTCTTGAAAGTCAAAAGACTTTAAATCTGTGTATTCACACATTGTCTCATGTCAGATTTATCACTCACAAACATTTCACAACCCACCCAGAATACAAAAGAAAGCAAAAGGAACATATGACCTTCCCTGGTCCACCGTTTGTTATTTTCATTTATATTGATCAAGTTCTTTTATGTCTCTAACGACTATTACTTTGGCCTCTTCAGGTGTACCATTTGGGCGTATCATTACTTTACAATTCCTTGTCCAAGTGCCCTGGATTCGATTTGCCTTTCGCAGGATTCTAGCTTGTCTTGCAATTTCACAATTTCTCTTTGTGAGATGCTCATTTACATATACACATGTGTCCTTCAGTTTTCTTCCCATCTGTAGCACCTCAGTTTTATATTTCCTACTCACAAATCTGATGATGATGTTTGGCCTGTTGCTTTGTCTTTGGGGTTGGTTAGACCTGTTGTTTAGTCTAATACATCGTGAACAGATGTCTAATACATAGTGAACAGATGTTTAACTAATACATAGTGAACAGATGTTTAACTTATACATAGTGAACAGATGTTTGATACATAGTGAGCACATGTTTAATACATAGTGAACACATGTTTTCTAATACATAGTGAACAGATGTTTCACTAGTGAATAGATGTTTAATACATAGTGAACAGATGTTTAACTAATACATAGTGAACAGATGTTTAACTTATACATAGTGAACAGATGTTTGATACATATTGAACACATGTTTAATACATAGTGAACATTGATCACAGTATAATCCTAAAACGTTTAGAGTATTATGTTGGAATCCAGGGGACATGGATTCCAATGGTTTTCATGGTTTCAATCTTACCTATCAAACAGGATTCAATTTGTAAATGACAGCAATACATTGTCTGGATATTCTTCTGTTAAGTTTGGTGTGCCCCAAGGGTCAGTGCTTGGCCCTATGCTTTTTTCCATCTACTTGCTTCCTCTTGGTAATATATTCTGGAAATATGATATTTGCTTCCACTGCTATGCGGATGATACCCAGCTATACCTTCCTGTAATCCAAAATTAAGAACTGGATGTGTACAAATTCTCTCATGTTAAATATTGACAAAACTGAGTTACTAGCTGTGAGACCGCCCATACATAGAAATCTGACTGAGGAAATGAGTGTTAATATTGATGGCTGTATCATTACTGATAGTCAAATTATTAGAAATCTTGGGGCTATTTTTAAATTCTCAATTAACATTCAAGTCACACATCAAAGCTGCCACCAAGATTGCATTTTATCATCTGAGCAACATACCGGTAGCTAAAATTAGATCATTTTTATCATTGCGTGATGCCGGGACACTAATTCACTCATTTGTCACTTCACGACTTGATTACTGTAATGCCGTTTTTTCTGGTCTTCCTAAATGTGTAACCAGAGGCCTTCTGCTGGCACAGAATGCTGCAGCCAGGATTCTGACAAAAACTAAAAAAATTTACCATATTTAACAACTGTATTGATTTCCCTACATTGGCTTCCAATAACAGCCAGAGCCAAGATTCTTTTATTAACATTTAAGCCACTAAATTGATTGGCACCTTTGTTAAGAGAGCATTTGTCTCCCGTACCCTGTTTTTAGTGGAATAGCCTACCCAGACATAAGAGAAGCAGGGTCCGTGGATGCTTTTAAATCCATGTTAAAGTAATTTTTATTCTCAAAGCACTATGGAATGTAACCTGCTGTTCTCCTTCACTATTTAAGTCAATTCTTGCTGTAACTTGTTGTTTTCCTCTTAGTATTTCAGTCAACTCTGTTATGTCCGTATCACTCTGCTTTATCAATGTATTGATGTTTAAGATGTTCTTAAAGTGTTCTGAGACCATTTCTATGGTGAGACTGCACTTTAAATAATAAATTGATTGATTGAAATTGAACTAATACATAGTGAACAGATGTTTAATACAGTGAACAGTTGTTGAACTAATACATAGTGAACAGATGTTTAATACATAGTGAACAGATGTTGAACTAATACATAGTGAACAGATGTTTAACTAATACATAGTGAACAGATGTTTAATACATAGTGAGCAGATGTTTAACTAAGTTGCTCTGAGGGATTCAATCATTCACAGGTGGAAGCCTCACAAACTTTGATATTTAGACTACATGCTTGTTATACAGTTGTGGTTAATATTCGCCAACTTGATTGTCTAGCCTACCTATCCTTTGTATCAACATTAGAAACAATTTCGGAAATAATTGTTTGTTTGTGGTAAAAACGTCACACAAATGTTTAATGACACTGGCGAATTCATCCGATATGCACTATCTAAGCAATACAATATAGTTGCTGCAAACGGTTGATACGTTTATGGAAAAAAGATAAATGAAAAGAATCTTATCACATATGTAAAAGTAACAGGGTTGTTAAAGAAAATATTTGTGAGACATGTCAGTGATGTTCCACACCCTAACATGTGGAGGCGGTACTGAAATCGGTCACACGACCATGCATATCCAGGAAGCATGTGGCTGTGTGGTCATTATCATAAACGGTCACTACGCAGAGCCTGCAAGATCATCTCTGATTCCAGAGCGCCCCCCCGGGGGGTGCTAGCGAGTGCCGTCTCCTGTCATTTGTCGTCACTTTCGGTCTCATGGTGCAAAAAAAATA
>OMLJ01062232.1:0-16311 GCA_900302595.1 Gadiculus argenteus | reverse complement strand
TATTCTATTCTATTCAGATTTCATTGATATCCAGAGTTCACAAATCAGTTGGAGGGATGTCTGTATTATACAGTGTATGTTAATTGAATCTGTATTATATACAGTTATTTAAACCTGTATTATATACAGTGTATGTTGGTTGAACCTGTATTATATACAGTGTATGTTAATTGAATCTGTATTATATACAGTGTATGTTATTTAAACCTGTATTATATCAAGTCAAAGTCAAAGTCATCTTTATTGTCAATTTCTTTACATGTGGGCATATAAAGGAATCGAGAAGTCGTTTCTCACTATCCCGCAGTGAAGTACAAAACACAACAGTAAACAGTACAAAAACATAGAATATACAATAAAAGATACAATATAAGAGTCTAAGTCTAAGTGTAAAGTGGCAAAGTGAATTCAAGTCAATTTAAAAGTAATAATAATAAGACAAGTAACAGACAAGTACAAGTAACAATAAGACAAGTAACAACATGTAGTAATAAAAGCAGACGGTGTGGTGTGGTGTGGAGGAGTGTTGCTTCCAAGATCAACACGCTACCAATCAAATCGTTTAACAAATGAGCGCGTTATTCTGAACATAAACACAGCGTGGATCATTAGCTACTCGCACGGTCCAGCTGTGCCAATTTGCCAACGAAGCACATAAGGTCAAATATTGAGAGCCAAAGGCTAAACACGATCGAGCTTAGCTGGTCGAGTTCGGCCAACATTACTTCAAGCTGTAGACATGACTTACAATTAATAAAGGGATATTGTGGACCTGTAAATATTAAAAAAATATATCAAATACATCGAACAACAGCCCACCAATGGTGTGTTATACGTGCTTTCTATAGAAAACGTGTACCTTGAACTGATTGTGTTGATTAGTTACAACTTACTGATTGTAGTCAAGTTTTTGCAGCGAGACTTTGGTTCTTCCTAGTCTCAGAAGTAAGTCTGTTTTACTTGATACGGGGAACCAGCAAATTTCTATTCACTTGAAATCCTACAAAGCAATTATTTTACATTTAACACGTCGTCTATTTTAATAACATAAATAACAAACAAGCGGCGCAACAGTTTGTGATGCCAGTGTTCACAGGAAGCCCGCCCAGCGTCACTTCAAGGAGGCGTGGCTTTGCCTGCTTCCGTCTGCTTTTATTGGCCAAATAAACTCAAAGGCGACCTAATCTGAGAGAGGACCCTGATGTCTAGCGTTTTACCGGTCTACCACAACACGTAGCGGTCTCTTACTTCCTGTGTACGGCCGTTTACAGTTCCTGGAGTTAGGAGAGTAACAACTTGACTGGAATAACAGCAAAAGCGACAAGGGGCTTAAATGTGGATTTTTAAAGACAATTTTGAGAAAGCAATATCTGAGACATTCAACGGATAACGCCTCTAAACCGATGTAACGATACGGCCCGCCCTCTTTCGCAAATAACGCTTATTTGTAGCATCCCGTTCCAGTTTATCCGTTGTGAGACGAGGACGCCCGGGATGGAGATTGGCTCATCACAGGAAAGAATCCGACCAATGGACCACATTTGAAAACAATAAACTAATACACATAATTGCAATCAGTGGGATCCGATTAATATGTACAGGATACAGCAATTAACATTTACCATTGCTTTGGATGAAAAGCTCTGATTTATATTCGTGTCAACATGTGTTCTGTTGAGCAGCTGCAAGGATGGCTTAGTATGCAGACAGCTGCTCGCTCGATTGCAGTCTCAGACATTCCAACTTGAGCAACACAATGAGATCAGAGATTAAAAGGAGTGGGATTTAAAAACCACCATAATAATTCTGCTTCTGACATAAAGATATAGCATTGTTCATTCATTATAATTTGAAAGTCATACAGCACTAATCTCGTCCATTGAGAACAAATTTAGGACACTGATTCCCACTGGAATGGGTCGAATCAAGAGCATGAACTGTGATGATGAATCATGGTATTTTTTCAGAATGGAAGCCGTTTTACATGGTTACTCGTCATCCAGTTCTTAACCAAACAAACCCAAAGAAACATTCCCTATAATTAAAACAGTTTATTCCCCATTCAAGACTATTTGCAGGATATAATACAATTATTTGATTGTTGGTTCAGGAGGCCACTTTAGTTTAAAGTGGCTTTACAAATGCATAATACAAAAAAAAGGCTATTTATATTGAAATCTTTTTTTTATTTTTTTTACCAAGGCAAACCATGCATAATTTCTACCTGGCTAATGTAAAAAAAAAATAGGATTGTCCCAGGGTCAGGTATAGGTTAAATTACATTTCTAAAAACTTTTTTAAATGTCATTGTTTACATTTTTTTTTAACTTTTGTTTAAATAAATGTATACTTCAACACAGACCCCCTGAAAACAGGCAGTAAGTAGCTCAAGTGGAAATAGAAAGGAGCCCTTGTTATTCATTGGGCTTCGGCTTCGGGTAAAGACAGAAGAGCTTTAGAGTAGAGTCTGCGGAGCGAGGCTTGCTGCTGAGGCTGAGGGGGCTCAGCATCACAGTGCTCTATGAGGGAGGAGGGAGGCAGCAGGTGGCCGGACCTGGAACCAGCCCTGGGCGCTTCCAGCGGGGGAAAGAAATACCTGAAGGTACAACGGACAATAGGGCACCAAGAACGAGGACAGGCAGACGAGGGGGGGACGGGGACGAAAGAAAGGACGCATACAGTACATAGTACAGGGGGTACAACAAGACGTGGAAGACAAGGGAAATTGTAAAAGGATGTCGGTACATTCTGTGTATAAATGTAAGATGGTGAATATGCAATGAAAACAGTTTGTAGACAAGAAACAACTTTTATTTTGGCAGCTTGGGAAGTACTGTGACATTAATGTCAATACTCTAGCAGCTAGAACTGACCAGAAACGTGTTCGTCAAATAGGGTGTAGAAAGAAAACATTTAAAGCTAGCTTGTTAGCATACCCAACACCCATGTCCACATGGAAACACAAGACTTCCCTCTGGCTACAACACGTGCGTTTGTGCAGTCAAAATTGCCCAGGAGACATTAGTAATAAGCAGGGTGCTGTTGGTGTGCGGTTGACGGGGTCAGCTTCCGCAGGGGTGGAGCAAATGGGGTTCTCATACCAGTCCTGTAGGTAGGGCATGCAGCAAGCAGTACACCAGCACATTAATCCACGACAACCCAATTCATATGCACAATACAATACAATAACAATACAAGAAACTTTGATTTTAAAAATGTTATTTATTTGAATTGCGTCACCCCCGCCCCCACCCCACCTCCCAACAATAATGCCAAGCAATGTCCAGTCATTATGTTATCCAGCTTTGCAAGCAACCAAACGTATAAATCAGAAGTTATTGTGAATATAATTACAGCCATATACAAAAATCCAGAAGGGCAAACATGGCTCAAAAGACCATACTAAAATTGGTATTTACACAATTTGTTTACAATATAATGCAGTATCATTGAAGCCATTTCTAAAAGTCAAAGATATTGTATTGTCAATGTGTGCCAATTTTGGAAAGGGATGGTCAAAAATGCTGATAAACCTGTGAAGTTAGTCAGCCTCCCAAGTAAAGTAGCAAAAACGCAAAAAATGCAAGTGTTATTGTATTGGTTACGTCACTAGACACCTTAGTCGAATATTTGTCAAATCAACAAATATTCATCAACTTTAAAACATCCATAAGAGGCACTGAATTCATAAACATTTGTATTTGCCCTTTTTATTGTACACAAATAAAGCAGTTAGTTGGACCACAACAGACAATATGATGGGAATGTGCATCCAATGTGGTTGAAACAAACAACTCACTGCTGTGCCAACCTGTGAGCCAAAAGCAAAACAAATAAAACAAGCCAAGCTCTTTATACGAGTTGTGAGTCGGTTTAGAGTCCAGTGGGGGTCAGTGAGCTGTTCAGAGTCCCAGTAAAGGTGAGGAAGTAGGCAGTCGTCAGTTTTGATGACAGGGGGGGCGAGGTAGGGAAGGAGGGAGGGGGTTTAGGCCGGGGCTGAGGCGAGTGGCGTTAGAACACACACCACACACCACCTACCTGCCCGCTGTGGTGCCGTTCAGGATGCTCTGAGATGTCTGCACGCTGGAGCCCACCACAGTGCTCATGGCGGTGGGCTGGCCCGAGGTCCCACTCAGGGGGCTGCCGTCTCCCTTCAAGATGCCCGTGCACTTCCAGTTGTCCATGTAGTTGGCTGTGGGGACGGAACCATTTAACGGGTCATCCCAATGACGACAATGTGGGAGGATGTAAAAGGATAATCTTCCAATCAATACATATAAGTTTAGCTTGTCAGAAAAATTAACATTAACATATTTGCATTGCTTACTCATGTAAAAGAGAAAAGTTGTCAATATCAATACCCCATATTACACACTACTATCTTTTCTTTTTTTAAATTTAAAAAATTGTTAAAAGCCTACATGGGGACCCGACAAACTAATGTGGGCGTTCAATCCAAGATGCTCAAAAGGGCTTCAGCAACATAATTAGTTTCCACCCACCTTTCCAGAGACGCACGCATCCGTCGTCTCCAGAAGAGGCCAGCAGAGTGCTGGTGATGTTCCAGCTCACACGCCACACCTGGGAGTTATGGTTGTCAAACTGGGCCACGATCAGCACCTCAAATTTGGTTGGTCCCGATGAGGTGCTCTCTTTTCTGTAATAGGGGTTATGAATAAAAGAAGACGTTGGTTATGGGAGAAAAGACAGATTTTATTTTTTTGGTTAAATCACAAAATAGACTTTTCCTTTAATTAAAATCCATTCGATTTTTTTTATTTGAATGGAAAGCAATGGACTTAGAATCAGCTGTCTAACCTGTTATTTTTTTTCATCTACTTTTTGCTTAATCTTACTTTTTGCCTCATATCCAATTGAGCCAGTGTGTTATTTATCATTGGAGACCATTTAACACGTTTCATTCTGTCCTTCTAGTTGCAGAGATCGCTGTTGCTAGGCTAGCGCAAGTCGATGGGAACTGCTAGCCTGTTAATAAAAACAGTTTCACCCACTCAACAGTACACCTGAGGCAAATCAATTATAAATGTCATGTCAAGTAAATGTCTGTGTTGATAGAGTAAAACTACCCTTGCATCGCATTGCATTTAGTTTATAATCCCTGTAGTTGGAAGAAGGCTACGCCAGTGGCGGACTGATATTACCCAGACTGTGCTTCTGTTTTCGTTCTGCTGTACTGAATTGGTTGTTACACCGGAGCACAGTAAAATTCTGCTGCCGCTGAGAAAGTAGTCCTTCAAAATGTAATGTGATCATTGCGATGCAAGGATAGTTTTATTTCTAACATTCTATCAACAGACATTTACATCTAGAGCCTGGCGCTATAATCGATTTGCATCAGGTGTAATGTGGAGTGGGTAAAACTGTTTTTATTGACAGGCTAGCAGTTCCCATCGCCTTGCGCTAGCCTAGAACCAGCGATCTCTGCAACTAGAAGAACTGAATGAAACGTGTTGAAAACGATATCCAATGATAAATAACACAGACTAATTTGGAAATGAGGTCCGATGTCCAAAAATCCCAACTACCCCTTTATCATCAATTTTGTCCTGTGCTTACATTCTGATTGCATGTGGATATTAATTACCATCCGTCTCCCAACAAATCTGTATTTATAACAGTGAGTGTCAGGATTTCTTTCAAAGCACAGTCCCCTACCTTAAAGGCACCAGCTTGAAAATTCGGACATCCTTGGTTGCGATGGCGAGCACGTGGAAAGACCTTCCCAGGTTTGGGGCAAATGCAATGTCATGCACGGCATCTGTGACGGTCATCAACGTCTCCGCTTTAGCATATTTCCTGCTTCCAATTTTGGCCAGGGTCAAAACAGAACAGACATATGTTCAGATCACAGCTGACTGTCACTATATGTGTACCCAGGTCTCTGGTATAGCAGCAGTAAAACTGACCGTGTGTTCTCATTGTACTCATAGATCTGGACCTTGCCGCCATACATCACGTTGCTGTCGTCACTGCCCACCGCAATCATGGGGGGGTGAGCACGTGAGCTGGGGGAGGGGTTGGGAAACACAGCTAAATAAAAGGCATGCATATGATGAACAAGCCTCAAGAATCACTGTAGTTCTACACCCTACACTGAAAGGTTCAACAGAGCTAAAAGGAAGGTACTCATGTCTTCTGGTTCAATAGGTGTTGTTTTCAGGATTTTGAGGATCTCCTCAATTTCTTGCAATTATATTATTTAAATATGTTTGTATAATAAGTAACTGCATGATAAATGTAGACTAAATAACAGTATACTAAATGTATACTTTGTTTTATGCATCTTTTATGCGACAAAAGGATTCAATTTGCGGACCTGGAGGGGTTCCAGGAGATACAGCTACAGCTGAGTTTGCAGGAGATCTCGTGCTGCAGGGACCACTGGCTGAGGTTCATCACGTCAGGAGCCTCGTAGATCCGCACTACGCCGTCGGCAGAGCAGGTGGTCAGCATCAGACCCATGTGTTTGGGGGCAAATTTGACGTCCGTCACCGATGTCCTGCTGTCCACCAAAGTGGTCCGCTTGATCTGAGGTCACAGGGGACATTTGGATCACTCATGGTGTCAAAGCTTTGGTTAGAACCGTTATGTCCCCTTACAACTCATCTTAAGTAATGTTAGGCTACAAACATGTGGTTACCGTTTGTGCATCTTGTTAAAAGTGTACCAAGAAAAATGTACATATTTGTTGTCAGAGGAAAACAGGTCAGATCAGCAGTAACAGTTCTACTCGCAATAACAACGCTATTCGAATAAAGATAAAATATTTTTTTTAATAATATTTAAAAATTAGTTTAATGTAGGCTTTATGACTTCAACAGACAGGTATATACAAACCCAATGACTCTGTCCCCTCTGTTTGTCATTAGACTCGCCAACAATCTCTTCCCACACAGCAGCCGTCCGATCAAAGGAGCAGGACGCCAGCACCTGCCCGAACTCTGGATGAGCCCAGGTCACCCGCCACACCGACCCACTGTGTGTCTGGTAAGAGGAGAACACTCATTTTAATTAAAAGGGAGTGACGGTTGGACATAATGCATTTTTTTTTTGTTTCGATGTCCTTAGGTGACGAAGAGGATATCAAACCTTCCAACTAGCTGTGCAGTGCCACTCTCCGTTCTCACTTTTGTCCCAAACCTGAGGAGCATCAGAAATGGAACCCATCAAATAATATTGAGTCAAGCAAGTAATGCTATCATACATTCAACAAGTACTCCCGTCTAATCTGGCTGGGTGTTTAGAAACCGAAGACTCAAGATTTGACTCAAGTACACGTCTATGCGTCATTTTGATCAGGATAATCACATGAGTTCATCAACGCTGTCCTCCATGCTTGCGAGTGCAGGTCTGAGATGTTTGACGTCACGCTGCATTAGCACAACACTACAACGTCAGAGCGCTAGCGGAGTTATACCATGTGTATATAATACCGTGTGTATATAGAAAGTAAGCGAATGCATAGCAAACCAACCCGTACAGAGCACGGGTACCTGCGATAGGGCGAGCAATATTAATGTGAAGGCGAGACATAGTAATGTGAAGCTAATGGTCCTCAGCTAATGCTAGCATTAGCAACAGCATTACCTTCACACTTTGGTCACTTGAGCAAGTAGCCATTCTGCGACCGTGGAAATCATACGATACATCGTGGATTAGGTCTTTGTGGTCCGCTGCAATGCTGCGTGCCACAAACATGATTCGTGTGAGTCCAAACGACACCTTTTCAGCACTACTCCAGCTCAGGGTGAGCTAAACTAGCAGGATGTCATGTGTACTTCTAGTGTGGAGTTGAGGTTGGCGCCGGGCGCTCGAGTCCAAGCCGAGCAGAGACGTCAGTCTGCCGCACGGTGGCGCAGGAGCACCTTCTTCCAGATGGGACGTTTTAAATAAATCGCTTTTGTTAAGAGTTAAGTAAAAATACTTTCATAAGTCACCATTTTAAAATGATACGGCGCAAGAGCAAGAATTATTTCATAAAGAAAAGTACAACTTAAAATAAATGTTGACTTTGTTCACTCAAACGCTGATTTTACTCGATGTATTAGGTTGCCATGTTTCATTAAATCCCCTATTTGTTTTTATATAATAAATTGTATAATTGTATGCGTGCCACATTTAAGATTTATTTTGAGTTATATACAGACATAAATAAAATACATCAACTCCCTAAAGACGTTGCGTATTTTAATTAGGGAATGCAGTAATCAAGCTTCCAATATGATCAGGGATTTTGTAACCTGGCAACCCGGATCACAGCGCTTGACCGGAGTCCTCCGCTCCTCCCTGTAGGGGTCCACAGGGTGCGTGAGACTGCTGTCTGTATGGCGCACAGACACAAGTTACTCCAGAAAACACGTTAAACATCCGCCTGTCGCGTGTGAAGTGTATCGGGACAACATCCAAAGTAACATGGAGCAGGAACTTGAAGAAATAGACTCGTCTGGGCAATGGCAAAACATTTACAACGTAAGTCGCAGCCACGGAGGGCCTCTCGTGTTTATGTGGCGATCGTTGCTAACGAGTTAGCTTATTTTAGCTAACGCTGGGTAGCCCCTTGGCTTCCAATATATTAGTTTGTTTTATGCTAACCGTCTAATTAGATCATGAACACTTTTGAATCTCAGTGAACAGTTACAAGCTACCACGGTGCCCTGTTGACGTGAGCCGCGTCTAAGGACGCATGGGTCGTCAAGTTAGGTCTTCCGGACTTCCGTAGCGACTCGGCTATAAAACGTGCAGAGCCGCTGCTCGTAGCTTTCCTCCGGCGGGTCCCCGTGATGAAGCGGGCTAACCGGCGGCCGCTGATGCTTCCAAGAACCGGTGAAGGCTTACCGAGAAGGCGCACGGTTTTAGAGACACATGTCTAGCTGAAGAGTAAAATTAGACTGTTCTGTGAATGCTGAACTCACCACACTAGATGTGTTTTTAGAATTTTAGATTGACAATCATATGGGTTGTTCTCACAGGTATCTAGTGTTTATTTTCGGATTCTATCTTCTTATGCCTATGTTGTTATTTATACACAATCATATTATGTATGTGAGACATTTGCAGATACTGCCAGAGCCACCAGGCAAATTCAAGTAATTACTGCAAGTGTCCGATTTGATGCAGTATGTAGGAGGAAGAGAGTGTCGTGTAATGCCATTTCATTTATAACCGACGGAACCGCATCTGACATGTAACAAGAACATGCACAGCGAGCCATTACTTGGAACTAAATCAAAGCTTTCTCGGAATAGTGTCGATTTCCGTGTGCACCATAAGCCCTGTTTATATTTGCAGAATGAGTGTCAACCTTTGGCTTATATTCGATATATTTAACCAGAAGTCCTTTTTACACTTTTACTAATACAGACCAAAAGTATATTACATATGATTTATTGTATTCTCATTATAGCCCAAACAACCTCATGGATATATTTGTAGCTTTATATGGAGCCTCTCCCCTGGCCATCCGTCATTGCTGTCAGTACTTCAGCATAAACCCAAATCTTGTTGATACACCAGTATAATGTATTTATCTCTTATTCCTGTATTTATAGGAAATCCGCAACCAAGCCAGTAAATACCCCTACAAAGTGGCGAAACTTCCAGCAAATCGAAATTTGAACCGCTACAGAGATGTTAGTCCATGTAAGTGTTACCTCAGCTTAATATTAATCCCCAAACCTTCATAATGTTAGACTTGTTATAATAAATGATTATGCTCAATATCTTTCAGATGATCATAGTAGAGTAAAACTTGAAAACTGTGAAAATGACTATATCAACGCAAGCCTTGTCACGGTGGAAGAGGCTCAAAGAGCTTACATTTTATCTCAGGTGAGTGACGTTCCAAACATCACCCTTTCTTGGCCTTATTGGTTAAGATGTACATCATGTCACAAGCGGAAACATGCTTCTGCATCTTGCATGATCTCTGACATATGTGCCCATAGACATGAGAGGGGTTTTCTGCTGACATACTTGTGTTTCGTTGCTGTTTTGGGCAGTTGAAAGAAGTCTACATGACCACTCTATGAAGGAGTATTTTGACAATGGCTTTGTCGTGAAAATGCATTTTGTTGGCTTTTGGGTTTTAACTACTGTGTTATCGGATGTCCTTCTTTGCCTAATCCATCAGTGTTTACTTCACAGTACTGCACATTATTACTACAGCTTGCAGTGTTGTGCAGTTAACACTGCACATTATGCCTGCTTGCAATGTAGTGCTGTGGTAACTGCACAATACTGCAACCAGGTATAATGTTGTTTAGGTTCCGGTAGGGGGTTAAGCCCTGCGGGATAGTTGAGTTCCTGTGTATGTTCAAAGAAGCACTTTTCAGTCTTAATGGTGTTGTTGAAAACCATTAACTTCTCCTATGTTTTAAGGGTCCATTGAGAAACACTTGTGGCCATTTCTGGTTGATGATCTGGGAACAGTGTTGTAAGGCTGTTATAATGCTCAACCGAGTCATTGAAAAAGGATCGGTGAGTACAATATAGCTCTATTATACTTGTTCAAGACATGCATCCATAGACTAATAAGTCATTCTGAAAAACCTGTTTCAACGTCTTCCTATTCCCCCTCTTGTCAGCTCCCTATGAAGCAAATCGAATTGATGTCGACCATGCTCTCCACATGTCGTGAATGTTGTTGAAATGTTGTTCACATTCTATGGATTATCTCCAATCCATGCTTTTCAACAAAAAAGTTCTGCCAAAAGTAACCTACATGGGCTTACATGCTTTGTTTTGATGCAGTAGCAGAATAAGCTATTGTGTACCATGTAATCAGATGTCCCATTGTTAAATCATTGGGGGGGTTTTTTTTACAGGAAAAGTGTGCGCAGTACTGGCCCACCGCACAAGAGCAACAGATCAGTTTTACAGACACAGGGTTTGTTGTGAGGCTACTTTTAGAAGAGGATCAGTCCTACTTCACAATACGTTTGCTACAGCTACAGAACACAAAGGTAAGCAAATAAAGCCTTACTTCATTCTAGATATTGTGTCCCTTTCTACATTTTGTTATATTTATTTTTATTATCGTAAAACTTAATTCATATGTAATCATTGGTCCTTGCCTTTTCTAAGTACTGGTATTTTGACACACAGTATTTAAAGTCCTGTAACAGTTTACTAACAATTGGGTCTACTTGTTTTAATTGATATCCCAATGCAGACAGGAGAGTCAAGGGAGATATACCACTTCCACTACACCGCTTGGCCTGACTTTGGGGTTCCTGAATCCCCTGCCGCCTTCCTCAACTTCCTCCTCAAGGTGCGCGAGTCCGGCTCGCTAGGCCCAGAACACGGCCCGTCTGTGGTGCATTGCAGCGCTGGGATTGGCCGCTCTGGGACATTTTCCTTGGTGGACACCTGCCTGGTTCTGGTAAGAATTAAGAGGGATATAATACATTGCAAAGTCTGCAGACATCGAGAGGGAAGCTTTTCTAAACTACATGGTTGAGGACAAAGCACATTTAGCCAGACTAATAAAATATTTTGGCGTGCCAATGATTGCCTATATCAGACGTAGCAAATGGCAGCTGTTTGAGGAAATGCCTTCACGCACCATTTTCACTACTGCTTTTCAAAGGTCATTGAGGTCATCATTTCCTATTTGCATTAACAAAATAATACCAGCACCCTGGTGTTGTAAAACAAACGGTTTACATAAGCATATGTAGATCTTATTGTAAACGGGTTCTCACGAAAAATGGTTTAATGAAGGGGAAGTGCTTCCAAGAAAGAGGCATGCAATAGTGCAGGGATGTAACCCTGACTATGAATAGTTGAGTCATCGCTCTGAGTCCTCAATCATTTTAGCATTGAAAAGAGCAGGAGAGAGAAAGGTTTCCAAATGAAACACACAAAATAAACATTCCCTCCTTCACTTAGTCTCGCTGCTGTTGAGCAGTGTTGCATTCATACACCTGTGGTGGAGCTTAGCTATATGGGATTTACAGGCAAGATGGATTCTCTGAAACAATCAACAATATTGATCAGAAATTAAGTCAAAGTTGTAAAAATTTTTTTGCAGTTTTTAAACAATTACACGCAAATGATAGCTCTAATTGAAGCAGGGCATAAAGAGAGGCGCTCCCTTGTCAGTTTCCAGTAGTTCACACCGATAGACCCACAGTGACTTGGACCACTGTCCACCTTTCACTCCCGGCTTTAGTGCAAAGCGCTTATTATGGACTTTGTGTGCTTGGGATGTGGACATGGGACATTGGTCCTTTACACTGAAACCAATCATTCACATCTGTTATACATTTGTATCCAGTCAAACACTTCTACATTCTCTTTGTCGCAGTTTTTTTTATTGTTGTCACGATTGTCAATACCATGCATAATAAGATAGAGTGGGGCTCTCTGTCTCCACAAACAGCATGCTATGCTGGCGTTTGTGCTATGCTGACGAGTGAAAAGTTAATTTGTTTGTAGAGGCGGTCTGTTATTTTGCGCTACACATCGCTATATAGACCTCTGTTGGCCTAAATATGGTCTGCATTTTGTAAACTATTAAACTTAATTTTCATTTGTACTTAAAGAACATTCAAATGTGTTGTGTAGATGGCCAAGAGAGAGGACATCTCCTCAATAGACATTCAGAAGGTCCTGCTGGACATGAGGGAGTACCGGATGGGGCTCATCCAAACGCCCGACCAGCTCCGCTTCTCCTACATGGCCGTGATCGAGGGAGCCAGGCTCATCCTGAAGGACAACCAGATACAGGTAGGCTTTCCCCCTGGGACCTGGTGTCATTCTGAGAACAACACACAGTGTTTGGTGTGTCAGATACAGGTATGCTTTCCCCCTGGGACCCGGTGGCATTCTGAGAACAACACACCTGTGTGGGTTGTGTCAGAAACGGCTAGATTTTTACAGAGGGACCGACCCGGTGTCATTCTGAGAATTAGCCACCTGTGTTTGGTGCGTTGCCATTTAAATATTTTAACAAAGTTACATTTGTAACGGATGAAGGAAGTCTGTGATTTGCCTAAATGTGGATACTGTCTCCCCTGAAATGAGCAGTTAATTTGTGCATTGGTGTAAAAAAAGTATGAAAACAAGGTATGATTTCACTCCACCATAATGCCCATATTTCACTAGTAAAAGTGAACTGATACTGAAACTAGCAAAGATTGAAACAAGATAACACTCTTTCTGGGAAACATCATTGCACTTTCACTTATTGAAGGCGGCAGTTCCCACTATGCTGATCAGAGAACCCCTCAATTATGCGAAACTGTTATAATGATGGTATCTCACAGGTTTTACTGTCACTCCACCACCATGTGATATACTCATTCCATACACATTACCAGATGCTTTGAGACATTTCTTGTCCAAAGCGTTTTTTACCACAGTAAAGATATGTTGATTTCTCAAGGATAATTACCATTGAGGGATTACATGTTTTTTAAGTGCTCCATTTGAGCTAATATAATCCTACGCCATCATTATTCGAGAGACTAGACATGCTGCCGTCATACCCCCCACTGAACCATGCCTTCATTACCCAACAGATCTTTCTTTGTTTTGTCTTCCTTCACTGTGAGAGCTCGCTGATGGTCTTCCATCATGCCTTTGTATTTTGTCCGCCCCAACAGAGCAAGAGGAAAGAGCCAGAGTTGTTGGCCCCTCCGCCACCACCACCCAGACCCAGCCTGGGGAACAAGCCCAATGGCCAGCCAGGCCCCGGGCCGGGGCCAGAGGTCAGCCCGCGGGACGACAGACCAGACGAGGATCAGTCCGGCGCCCTCGCCCACGAGCCCCAGACAGAGGAGAACTCTGTGCCGTAAGTCGCACAGAATACACAGTTGGTTGTCATGAAGCTGAGAGGGCACCCCATGATGAGCTTCCAGGAAAACAAACCTCACCGTTCCTGTTTGCGGGTGGATTTTCTCTTAATTTTAGCAGGAGATTAATTGCCAACCTCTTTTCTTGATTCTTTCCAGTGTGCGGAAGAGGCACCGTGAAGACCGGATCGCCTGCACGGCACAGAAGGTCCAACAGATGAAGCAGAGACTGAGTGACTCGGAGAGGAAAAGGGACCAGTGGCTCTACTGGAGGCCCATTCTGCTCAACGTGGGGGGCGGCGCGGCCCTGGCCATAGGCCTGCTAGTGTGCTGGTTGTACTCCCAGTGAGAAACTCTTGCTCAGTTCAAACTGATTCTTTATTTTGCACCAGTACCAGGGATTAGGTACTTTTTTTTTTGTTGAAAGTAGAGTTAGACGGTAAGACGTGCATAACCGGGGGTATTTATTTCTTCTGAACACGCAGGAGCGCTAGATCAATTGAGTCTGTGTTTATTTTTCATGCAAGATCTTAACAAGACAAACAAACGAAAATAGTAACATCTCAGGATCTCGGTGCCAGCACGATGATTTAAAATTCTTTATTTCACCCTTGATGAATGTACTGTATCATAAAAATCGAAAAGGTCAGGTGTCTGATCAATGGATCATCTGTTGACATGTTTTACATTTTGCATTTAAAATGGTGTGTATGTGTGTGTGTGTGTGTGTGTGTGTGTTGACTTTCCATCCTACCATAGATATATATGTAGGAGATGTGACTCCAAAGACAAGAGTTCAACAACAAACTGAGCTTTTTCTATAAGGAAAATTGTTCTCTGTTTCATGCATGCATTTATGCATTTAGAAGTTTGTTCTTCCATTTATGCCTACGGGGCATGCCAGTAAGTCAAGAAACCTTTTCTTTGTTGGATAAGGCGGTTCTGGGTCAGATGCTTCACTGTTATAGATATTCTTATGAGAATGTCAATCTGTTGAGTTTTGCTTTATGTTACATGAGCACACAGTGTAGGTTTTAGTTCTCACATGACCAATAGACCTGATTCACCTAGCGGCCATATTGGTGCTAAACATAAGCTGGTTGGGGAAACTGAGTTCCCCCAATAAGGCTGCTGGTGAATAAAGCCAATAGCCAAGCTTGTAAGGTTACTTGCTGCAAACTCCTTTTTGAAACAGGTTTTATTTCTCATATAGCTTGAGCAAGCTTTCAGTTCTATTGTGTTGTGTTTTAACCCACTGGTTGGGTTAATTTGTGTATTTTCAGGTTGTCCCACTATTGTGCAAGGGAGAAGCAACATAGATTGTGACGTTGAGGGTTTTAAAATGGCATGTGATGGGGAATAGGTAAAAATCTCATAGCTGTGTTCCAACACTTAGAATGTTTTTGTTATTACGTCTCTAACACAAACATTGAAGCTGATAGGAACTGTAACTTAGCAATGTTCTCTTTGCAGGATTGAAACATTTTGATTTGTTAAATGAAGATATGAGCTTATGATTACACCAGCTATGTAATAGATTGACCGGGACCAATACAATACAGAGAAACTTGTGTATAGTGCAATCTGCAGATATGGACTGTCTTGCCTAAAAATCTAAAGTCAAATGTGATGTTGATGGCGGCAAAATAAAGTTACCGCGTGAGTCTGCATATAGTAGTTTTCCAGTTGGTGTACTTACAATGTGCCTTGAAGTGAGTCAAATATTTCACATTAGAATTGCAATATGGTCAAACTAAATCCATGTAGAATCATTAGCTGTTGTCATCCAGACTAAAGAGAATTACATGTTTGCACTGAATTGAGCTATTTACTGGAAGTTGATATGTGACAAGTGTAAGTTGTATCAAAGATATTTTCAAACCAAATGTTGGTATGTGCTAACCTCTGAGATGCATTGATAAATACTTTCTGAAACACTGGCTATTTATCCTTATTGGATTGGTTTTTACGGTCTTTATTTAACACAGCTGTTCTCAGCCATAACATTCCATTCAATCTTTTCTTTACCCTCTTATGATTCAGGGGATGGCTTGTGCACTGCTGAGGTGCAGCAAGAATATGATGGGAAAGTAAAATATAAATTACTTCTTAAATAAAATATTTGATAACAAAATCAGGTTGTATGTTTGAAATTAATTTTACACGCCATGGGTGGAAGAAGCCACTGGTTAATGCCATTCATCCATCACTGAGCTGCATGTCATGGTATTATGTTCTCTGGGGCCCAAAGCACTCAGCTAGATTAATATAGGAATGGAAAAGTTGGCTGCAGTTGCTCTGTGAATTCCAGGAAATCAATCCAAATTTTAAGAAGGAGTAATCTTGCATATTGACTTTCTTTGCATATGGACTAGTCTGCATTACATGCAACACTGGTATCCCTCCTAGTGTGCCAGAACACCTGCTGGATCAAACCTATTCTAATGGTTAAATTAATGTGTTGCTCCCATGGTCAAGTCATGGATAAATAAAG
>OMLJ01062199.1:0-11492 GCA_900302595.1 Gadiculus argenteus | reverse complement strand
TTTCAATACAGTACAAAGGTATTCAAATGATGAAAAATCACCAAATAACATCTGTTTACCATGAAATATATTTTTAAATATAGCAGCAACCCCTCCTCCTCTTTTCCCCGATCTACATACATCAAAAAAGATATAGTTGGGAGGAGCTGTCTCTATCAAAACGGTTGCACTGTTATTTTGTTCTAGCCATGTTTCAGTTAAAAACATAAAATCCAGTTTAGAAGTGGTAATAAAATCATTAACTAAAAATGATTTGTTATTAAGAGACCTAACGTTAAGTAGACCTATCCTGATGGTGTTATTGATTGGCTTTAAGGGGGATTTTGTTTTGGAGGGAATAGGTATGAGATTTGTGAGGTTAGCAGTGTGTCTAAGTTTCCCTTTGTTTACTCTCTTAGTGGTTACAGCAGGAATGCAAAAGTTGCCATGTTTTGACGTGGGCAAACTTGGGTTCAGCAGATTATGCAAGACTTCCTTGATACTGTGTCTACGACCAAACCCTTGTTTGTCTCAGTAATACTCAGGACTACTATCAGTACAGGCTTTTAAACTAAAGCCTATTCTTTAGAGTCAAAACTCATCAGTCTTTCAATACCAAAATCCTCCGCTAGCAGCCATACTCCAGCAGCTCCCACGTGACGGGCGTCCTGCACTTTACAGGATGAATCCCGGCATGGAGCAGCCAGGAGCATTCTGGAGGATCTCAGTCACAGTTCAACAGCAGCACCTCTGAACTTTTAAGTCTACCTATTAACGACTCAAGTCATTATAAAGCTAACCATCCTCCCAAACTGTTCCCTACCAGATAGTACTGTGTTACCAAACACCTAGAGTGAGCACTATCTACCTGAGACACGACGGTGTAACACGATTTCATCAGATTCACCCTCTATTCTCTCAATCAGCACTCATATGCACACAGTGCATGACTCAAGGGCTTTAACTTTTGGTGTAATCTTTCCTCAGCACGTGTTACGTGGATGACAGGTCCTAATGTGCCCAGACTCATCGTGAGACACTTGCAACACCCAATTGTGAAATCAATGCCACGTGCAGGGCCGCCACTCCCCATACACACACAGAGCTCGTAGGGCCCCAAGGGGGGGCCCATAAATTAAGGTTGATAATTATTACTCATGATTATTATTATTATTATTTTTGTATCGGAGGCAGAGCATGCTTTCTCAGTGCAGCTTTTCTAAACACATCAGCCCCCCCCCCATCGACAATCTGATTCGGCACAAAATTGCAGCGGGGGGGGCATCTTATGACCAACTATGCGTAGGGCCCCCCAAAGGTCCAGCAGCGGGCCTGGCCATGTGGCACGCACTTCCTGACCAGTATGTTCATGTCACAACGCACACCTTGGAACACTTTAGGGAACTGTTTACCTTTTTCGACCACAGATCAGCCCACTCACTTCCTCCAGACAGAGTCTAGCCCACAGCCTTTTAAACCTCCCCATAAAACATCTCTGAATGGAGCACAAGTTTATGTACCCACTCATGAAACACAGACTGGCCCGTTCGCAGCACAGGGACACTGTCACTTTCCTCAGAAAAAGGCAGAGCAGACGCCAGGATGAACTCAAATAATAAACTAAAATCAAAAGCCCCTGTGTCATGTACTATGGTCACTGGCACCTTCCCTTCACTACCAAATAGAGACGTATCTTTTTTAAATAAACAGAAAGTATGAACTGAAATCAGACCTCGACACAACGGATGATACACTACTCGGCCGATCAGCAACCAAACTGGTGCAGCTTAAGTGACCAGCTTCACATGCTTTCCATCGTAGGTGTTCCGTGACTCCAGCACAGCGCAGTCTCTCCCCGACACCACAATCAACGCTCTGGTCAGAGTGGAAATTTCCACCGGAATGCCAAGAGAAATACACCCCAACAGCAGGGCCATTTTCTTCTTTCTCGAGTTTCTATCCGTTGGTGGTAAGCGTCTAGTACTAGTTCATACACCTTCAGCACAGCTACTTTAACCTTTCGATAATCGCTACTGTCACCTGCAGTCAGCGAGGAAATAGCCTCCTGAGCGCGCCCAGTCAGAACACACTGTAACAAGCCTATACGGTCAGACTCCACCCAGCCCCTCACCTCTGCAACACGCTCAATCTAAGTGAAGAAAGCTCAACCTATTTGTCATGACATTTAGGCACCACTTTGTCCCCGCTCTGTGACATATCACACAACTTCCCTTCCTTAAATAAGCTGTGACTGATGGTCAAGATGCAAGATGGCACCAGTGTGTTTGGCGAGTCGTCTTCCACGGGCGCTCTGTTTAACGTTTGTTACAGCCCTGTTTCTATGCATCTATCTGGATGTGTCTGCCCTACTGTGCTACGATCGTCAAGCCCTGTTTAACATCCGCAACAAAGTTCTCTGTGAGGCTCGGGCAGCTAGACCCGAACCAGGAGATTGGAACAAGCGTCCCCCGCCCGTGCTGTCAGGTATCCCTGCTTACCTGCGCCACACGCCCGTGGCCCCTCCTCGCTAGAAGCGCTCCAGGAGACGAGGAAGGAGGGGAGGTCTGCTGGTGAAACTCAAGATCCAACTGTCCTCAAATCGAGCTGCCGCTCAGCGTCTAGTGCGATGGCTCCGTCCTGTTGTCTCTGTCTCACCTGTTACTCCTGCTGAAGCCTTCCTTGACCGTGATGCTGCCAAACGTCCTGCCTCGTCCACCGCTGATGCTGCCTCGTCCACCGCTGTTTCCAGCCCTTCAAGCCGCCCCGACAGCGTTGACCAGACCGTGTCGTACTCAAGTCCCCTGGCGTTCCCTGCGTAGGTGCGGCCGTGGCATTGACCACTCTGGCCTACGCCTGTTGAAGCGCACCGTACCAGCTGCTAGCGACGAGCTAACCCTCCAGATGGCCTTGATAAACGTGCGGTCCCTGGCGAGTAAAACCTTCATGCTTAACAACTTTTTTATCTCCCGGGAGCTGGACTTTCTGTTTCTGTGTGAGACCTGGGTCTCTACTGGCGAAAACATCCTCGAGCAGTTTGAGCCCATTACCCTATCCTCCCTCTCTAATGCAGTTAGACATATGCAGCCCTCAAACTGCCCCTCTGACTGCCTACCCTCCCTGTCTACTCAAGGATTCTGCAGTTTTCGACACAGTTTCCCCCCATCCTTCTACTGTTGATCAACCTCATCCTCTCCTCTGGCTGCGTCCCGGCTGCCTTCAAGCATGCCGTGGTGCAGCCACTATTAAAGAAGCCAAACCTCGACCCCTCTATTCTCTCAAACTTCAGGCCCATTTCCAAGCTACCCTTCCTGTCTAAAGTCCTTGAGCGAGTAGTCTATGTCCAGCTGTAATCCTTTTTAACTGGCAACATCTATGAGAAATTCCAGTCTGTAGAACAGCCCACAGCACTGAGACTGCTCTTCTGAGAGTGCTTATCGACCTGCTCCTAGCCGCTGACTCAGGTAGCCCTGTGATCCTGGTGCTTTCAGACCTTACAGCAGCCTTTGACATGGTTCACAGGATCCTGCTGTCTCGGTTACAGCATCACGTAGGAATCAAAGGCACAGCCTTGAAATTCTTTCAGTCCTACCTGGCCAACAGGAGCTTCTCCGCTTGGAGATTCCATCTCTTCTGTTGCCCCCCTCACCTGCGGGATCCCTCAAGGCGCTATACTAGGTGCCATTCTATTTTTGTTGTATGTTTTACCACTAGGGGAAATCCTGATTAAACACATCTCCCTCCACTGCTATGCAAATGATGTCCAGCTGTATCTCCCCCTCAGGGTTGATGGGCAGGCTGCACTGCTTGACTGTCTGGCTGACAAAGCATGGATGGGTGCAAACTTCCTCAACCTCAATGAGAGCAAGTCTGAGACCATTGTTTTTGGAAAAACCTCTCCGGCCTTCTCCACCGATGCCCTGGGCCCTCTCGCCTCTAACTTCAGGCCTTCTGTCAGAAATCTGGGCGTGAATTTTGACAGTGCCTTCAAGTTTGAGCAGCAGGTCAGCGCAGTAGTTCGAAAAAGCTTTTTCCACCTGAGAACCATTGCTAAGACCAAAGCCTACCTGCCCCAGAGTGATCTGGAGAGAGTCATTCATGCCTTCATAACATCACAACTGGATTACTGCAACGCCCTATACACCGGCATTGACCAATCACAACTCCGCCGCCTGCAGTTAGTACAAGACTCAGCCGCCCGACTTCTCACCTGTACTAAGAAGCGAGATCATATCTCCCTGGTCCTCGCATCGCTTCACTGGCTCCCCATCCGCTACTGCATTGATTTCAAACTTCTCCTGACTTTCTTCAAATCCCTCCATGGTCTGGCCCCCACCTACCTGTCTGATATTCTCCACCACCACATCCCATCTAGAGCACTCCGGTCAGCTGACCAACTGTTGTTGGAAGTGCCCAGGACCAGGCTAAAAGCCAGGGGGGACAGAGCCTGCTGTAGCAGCCCCCAGACTCTGGAACTTCCTCCTCCTACACATCAGTGCAGCCCAGTCTTTAAATATTTTTAAATCACAGTTAAAGACCCACCTTTTCTCACTTGCCTTCGACTAGTGTTTTCTTTTAAAGCGCCTGCAAAGTGTCCCCTTGTTACTTTTTAAACTTGTAACTCAGCACTTTCTGTAAAGCACTTTGGTTGCGGCTCAGCCGTATATGTATATGTGCTATATAAATAAAATTTGACTTGACTTGACTTAATTAAACTCGGCCTCTCTTTCTAAGCCCAAATTCTGCTCTCTGCTGAATCCTTTCCAATTCTAACTCCTTCTCTTGCTCAAACTGCATCCGTAACATTTCTTTATTTTAATTTGTCCCACCGTATGTTCTCCATAATCCCATCTCCTTCCCTCTGTATGTTCCAGCTTTAGTGAAGGTTCCCAGCATTGGCGGGGCCTTGGTCAAAGACACAGAGCCAGTTATTCCAGTGTCTGTCACGGTTCAGGTCAGTGGCCACGTGCTATTCAGTGGGGTTGTTTTGGTTAAAGCGATTATTAAAGAGTTCCCTGACCAGTTAACCCTCTAACCTCAGCCTGATGGAACGGTCCTTATGGAGAACGGGATTTTGAAAACGATCATAAACAAGGATGGCAGTTTGGCATCACTGTATTTGATGGAGGGCAACAGGTACGAGTATTAGATCTATTTATAATCAACATGCATCATATTTCCACAGGTACTAGCCTTGTGTGTACTTGCCATCCCACCATTGACTTGTTGTCTTCCTTGATACCCTGACATTTACAGAGAGGCCCTCTCTGATGGTTGCCATGGCAACCAGTTTGTGATGTTTGACGATGTACCCCTGTACTGGGATGCCTGGGACGTGATGGACTACCACCTCCAGACCAGGTACCAGTCCCCACCGTGAACCCTGGGTGACAGCCTAGCGGGGGGCGGAGCCTAACACCAGTTGTGTGTGGCCCCCTACAGGAGGCCGGTGACAGAGGTGGTGGAGGCCGTTCAGGTGGTGTCCTCCGGGGGCCTGCGGGGCAGCGTGAGGTTCACCCTCCGGATCAGCCCCAAGAGCACCGTCACCCAGGAGGTGGTGCTGGATGCCATGTGTCCCTACCTCAGGTTCAACACGCAGGTGAGCTGCCCTGCAGATGGGGGGCTGCTACAGTGTCTCGACTCTCTCCTCAAAGAAAGAACACCAGCACTTCAAGTTCAATGCATTAGTGTGGTTTATTAATTGAAATAGAGGTCAAAGGTCCACTTCAACCAATTGCTGCACTGCAGGTGGAGTGGGCGGAGTCACATAAGTTCCTGAAGGTGGAGTTCCCGGTGCGTGTGCGCAGCCCTGACGCTACGTACGAGATCCAGTTTGGCCACCTGCAGAGACCCACCCACAGGAACACGTCCTGGGACTGGGCCCGCTTCGAGGTGACCGGCGGGGAGCCCGGCCCCTAGTGGGGGGGCGGATCAAAGAGCAGCTCTGAGCGGTTGAGCGTTGAGTTGGAGTTTGACTCCACTGTGTGTGTGTGTGCGTAGGGGTCAGGGAGTGTGGAGCCAAGCTCTTTGAGGCAGAAAGAGGGACAGCTAGCCATATGACTAAGTGTAGCAAGGTCCATGCTTCACGCCACCTAGGTGACTTCTAACAGGCTCCTCCAGACAACAGGATGAAGGGTGGTGGGGATTAAACCTGTGCATAATGATTACTCAATGTGTTGGTGTGCAGCCTCACCTGGCCCCACAGTGCTATCAGACTGGGCCAGTTGAGGCTGCTTAAACCAGCCATCCTCCACACACACTCCCACAACAATGTTTATGTTCAATCAATGTTCAATCCAGAAAGACATTGGAGCAACTGTCTGTAATATGTATCATAACACGTGGTTGAAATAGAATATTATGAAATGCGTTTTCCTGTTATAACATTTGTATGATGTATTTTTTCTGTTTAAAGGTATGGGGTCACAAATGGGCTGATCTGTCCGAACACAACTTTGGAGTTTCTCTGCTTAACGACTGCAAATATGGTTATTCCATACATAAGAACATTATGACTCTGTCTCTGTGAGTTGTCCCTCATCATCAGACATACCAGCATTACAAAAAGCTATTCATTGATGGTACTACATGAGCTGTTAAATGTGCTTCAAGTATCCACTATCTAATCAGTAGTGTAATTCCCTCATATCAAACACATCTGGTTAGGATATACCAAAACACGTCAAATCTGGTAATTAAAATAATAATAGTTCATAAAACTAGTTAAGTGACGAATCAATGTTGTTTATAGACTTCGAGCACCGAAGGCCCCTGATGCCAATGCTGATATGGGTTCTCATCTCTTTACATATGCCATCATGCCACATGCAGGTAAGTTGAATGAGATGCAACTTTTGTCCAATACTGCAATGCAATGATCCCTGCATTTTTGGTCTAATCGTGGAATTGCTTCGGTTTAAAGAAGTGATGAACAAATGCTCCTAATCATGTTGTACTTTTTACTTCCTTGACACAGTGATGGTTACAGGCACTAATTAAATCAAGCTTGACACATGTCCAACATGTTTAAAAGTTTTGAGCTAGTCATCCAAAGTGATGCTCATAACAAAACATAACAAACCTACCCTAACCTCCTGCTCACTAGTGAACCCGATCCCTTGAATGTATAAACTAAATTGATACTGTCCCCTTGAAGTGAAGTGGTGCTCTGCTGTCTCACAGGATCCTTCCAGACCACTGGTGTCATCCAAAGTGCTTACAACCTCAACCACCCTCTGAGGCTCTTCAAGACCAGCGGTGACGCGTCCGCCTGGAGCGCCTTCTCAGTCGACGCCGCCGCCGTTGTCCTGGAGACCATCAAGCAGGTGGAGATGTTGCGCTCACGCTCTCCCCAAGGACACAATTAAATAAAGTCCATTTGAATACTCTGATGGCACCCCAATCAACACAACGTAAACATGTCCATCATTGGATCCAACACCATGTTGGATCCAATGAGTCATAGTGTATGCACAGAATGAATACACTGATCATAATGAGATTAAGATAAATACATATAGATGCAGACTAGATCAATGTATGAGTTAATCTCGAAGGCTCCGGTCCTATGATAACCGCTGCACCTCTCCCCAGGCTGAGGACTCAAGAGGAACCCTTCTCGTTCGCTTGTATGAGTCCCACGGCAGCAGTGTGACCACAATGCTCCGTACAGACCTTCCCCTTCAACAGGCCTGGCAGTAAGTGTTCCTACTGCTCCTCTATGATGATGGGTCACATGCTTGTGAGACAGATGTGTAGGTAGAGGAAGCAGCAGCTCCTCAAAGTACCACATGACCCAGAAGGAAAATGTATGTGCCCGGACCAGCGAAAAGCTGTAGCATTGAGCCGAAGTACGAGTACGCCTTTACTGAAACTGTTTCTTATTATCAACTTTTTCCAGTTGTGATCTTCTGGAGCATCCTGATCACACTCAGCCAGCCCAGAGGACATCAGAGGGAATCACTCTGGACTTCAGTCCTCATCAAATTAGATCACTTCTCCTGGTTCTAAAATAAGCACGACTGGGAGTGACTCAATGAATGAATCAAAACGACAGTTAAACACACAGTCTGTGATTGTCCTTTACGTTCAAACTGGAATTCCACTAATTCATCATGTCGGTAGCCATGGGTAACTTCCTTTTTTGAGAGGACTTATCTGTAATGTTTCCTGTGTTTTCAAAACAACACTGCAATCAGTATGCTGAATCACAGGCTTTTGTAAAAGTAAAAAAAACTTTAATGTTTATGAACGTGTTTCAGAAGGAGAAAAATGATCCCATTCAATTCCTGGTCCTCCGGGGTCAGCTTACTGTCTGGCTCTGCCTCTTAGTTTCTTTGGTTCTGTAACAGAATAGCCTTTTGAGTACCGCATCATACTTAATGTGTCCTTGTATTTTGATCTCATGCCATACAATACATATATAAATCAATGGATGCCTTTAAGCCATGCTCGTTCTTACTCAAATGTTGTCTTACCAACGGCTGTGTCTGCCTCGCTGGTCTTTTTACTACGCAAACATCTTGTGTTGTCATGAGTGTGCGTCACTTCCAACTCCCGTTTAATCTTCTGTTTCCTCGATCCAGTCTGGTTTTTTTGGGCTTCCTGCTTGACTCCCTTTTCTGTCTTGATTTTAGGGACATTTTCAGCAACCTGGAAAAAGACAAAGTTTTAGTACAGATAAAAATAAAATATGAACAAAGGGTTTGCATTTTTTCCTGACCGTGTCAGCGTCTTCGTCGTCTTCTTTCTTCTTTGCTTTTGTTGACTTGCGCTCTAATGCGTGAGAAAGCAACAATGGTTTCTCAATCATTTCTTCAGATAACCGTCCAAAAAAAGATTATATGTATTATACAATACATGTTTGTTTGCCTCTTACCTTTGGGTGCCATGGGGCCTGAGTCACCCTGAAATTAAATACACAATTCATTAGTTAAGTGTTTTTCCTTGAATTGTTCCATCAAGGATTTCACCCCACTCACACTGAACCACATGGTTCTGCCATTGTGGTCTCTGGTGCTTTTCATTCCGACCACATAGTAACACCGCAGCCACGCCTGGAAGTCTGAGTGGTCGGCCTTCTGGGGGTCGTAACCTTTCCCACCTTAGAGAAGTGGCAGTATAACAGCAGTCTATCAAACTAACGCACACTGACCATATTTGACTTTGCATCGATAGAATCTTAACCACATATTTTTGTGATGGCGTGCATTCATTTGATCGCAACCTTAGATACCATACCAACAAAAAAAAAGCTGCATACCCATGTTCACAACCTCCAGAGGAACGGTGTGGCACAACCTCAGTAGATCAGCAGATTGAGACGTGCATTTTGACTCCCTGTCGGAGGTCTTTGGAAACAGAAGCGGTGTCAATAGTCAGTTATTGGTGGATCTTGGTGATCAGAAACTGCAAGTTTCACCTTTTTGTCTGCAAGCTCTTCTTTCACAGAGAGCGCGTCTGCAGCCAGGTCCTCTAGCTCAAGGCTTTCCAACACAGTCCTGGCCTGCACAAAGGGCGGAATGTTCAGCCTGACAAAAGAAAAGGGAAACTTATTTTTAGTTAACAACATTCTTAACAAAAGCCTATCATGTTCTCAATCATGTATTCATAGCAGGGTCCCCTAGGGGATGTGGAGAGGAAGCAAAACACAATGTTGCAATCTTGTTTATTTTCAAACTTGTAAAATGAGTCATGCATGCCCAATACCTGAAAAGGATCTCTGCCCGCAAGTAGTTCCCAATGCCGTTGAAGTAGTTCTGGTTAAGCAGGGCCTCACAGATGGGCCTTTCAAAAGCCCGGTTGGACAGATTGGAGAGGACCTTTTTTCTGTAAGAATAAAAACACTTAGGGTCACAATTAAAAGATCAGTCCGAATGGGTTGATCTGCATGATGTATTAATCAGTACACATCCACTGACCTGAAGCTCTCGTACTCAAACATAATGCAGGGCCCCCGGCCACGCTGCCAGCTGCCGTTGGGCTGCCAACTGCCAAACCTGCGTGTGTCTACAAAGCTCAGCACTCGGCGGGGCTTTTCGTCGGAAAAGAATCGCAAATGGGCATGTTTCGGCAGCTCCTCCTCTGATGTGAATCGGAAATAGCCGGACATACCGAAGCGGAAAACGATGTCCATGGGTTGCTCTGTGCTCCCCTCCATGACATCGCTCTTCATGGGTGTTAACGTGAGCTTCACTTCCTTCCCCCTGGAAGCAGCGCGGATCTTGTAAGCCTTGCAGGTGAAGGACACATCACAGTTCTTGCTAACCGTGGATTTTGTGACTGGGCCTGTGAACACTACTCCCTCACACACTTTGTTGACAAACAGACTGGCCAGGTGCAGCTCTGGCCCTTCAGGCATGTTGGTAAAACAATGATGGTGAAGGAGCTGAGACGTTTTCTGTAATAGACACAGGAAGAAGGATACCCATTATTCATGGTTATTCACCATGACCACACCTTTGGGTGTTGTCCAAGGAATGACAGACAGACAGACAGACAGTAGGCTTGGGCGGTACCATTTTTTTCATACCGTCATACCTTTCTGACATCACACCGCGGTATACGGTATATGACGGTATGACTCATCATATGTGCTAGCGAGAGCCGTCACTAAAGCGTAGTTTATACTTCTCCGACTCCGTCATGCGTAATCTGACTGGTATCTGGTATACCGTAATACCATCATACCGCCCAAGCCTAACAGACAGTGTGTGTGTGTGTTGCTCTTGTAGTAGAAACTAAGCTACATTAACTTAATATCAATAACTGGAGGGTCGAGTTAAAATGATCAGGACTTTATTGTCGCAAGACAACCTAGCCCGAGAAGATTTGCAAAAGTTCTGACCTGAGCTGCTCCAGCCTTACACCTTTAACCTTGCGCCTCTTGTATAAGCCCCGCCCCCAATGCCCTTAAACCAAACACATCACATGTAGTCCCTCCCACAATCTCTACAACACATTACTTACAGTATTCTTATAAGATACATAAAAAGAAACATATTAGACATTGTAGTTACAGATTATGCATTTGTTATATGATATGTGATTCTTAATTAGAGTCCATTCACTACATTATTTATAAACTTGATCTTAAGCGTGTGTGCTAGAGATAGGCTCTCCAAAACCAGCATTCATTTAAACAGTAAAATATGTATTGCAGTAAATAACAATGTCACATTATTGGTCTGTGGCATATACAATCATAATTAAAAAGCTGGTAGTGTCTACTTTTAACCGGGGTATGGATAATTTAGTATAGTATAGTACTTTACTTGTAACTTACAGAGTATACATCTGTATTTTGGCCAGACAGCCCTCGTTGTCTGGCCAGTCATACGTTAATGAAGCTGGTTGGGTTTATCTCCAATACAATGGGCCTAGCCAGGGACTTCAGGAGACATGCAAATGTCTCCTCAGGAACTATATTCTAGCTATATTCAGGACTATATTCTAATTCTAGTGTATTCTAATATTTAGCAGTTATCCTTTTAAGCCTTCATTATTTTCCACCACAA
>OMLJ01062195.1:0-10182 GCA_900302595.1 Gadiculus argenteus | reverse complement strand
TAGTAGTAGTAGTAGTAGTAGTAGTACCTGTAGTAGTAGTAGTAGTAGTAGTAGTACCTGTAGTAGTAGTAGTAGTAGTAGTAGTAGTAGTAGTAGTAGTAGTAGTAGTAGTAGCTGTAGTAGTAGTAGTAGTAGTAGTAGTAGTAGTAGTACCTGTAGTAGTAGTAATAGTAGTAGTAGTAGTAGTACCTGTAGTAGTAGTAGTAGTAGTAGTAGTAGTAGTAGTAGTAGCTGTAGTAGTAGTAGTAGTAGTAGTAGTAGTAGTAGTAGTAGTCACTGAAGTAGTAGTAGTAGTAGCTGTAGTAGTAGTAGTAGTAGTAGCTGTAGTAGTAGTAGTAGTAGTAGTAGTAGTAGTAGTAGTAGTAGTAGTAGTAGTAGTAGTAGTCACTGAAGTAGTAGTAGTAGTAGTAGCTGTACCGTACCGTAAATCCTCTAATATTGGCCTGTATTCCACCGGGTCACTAACATTGGCCTGTCACGTGTCGGCGGGGGTAAATAAAGGCTGTTCTCTAATAGAGGCCGAGGCTATTATTGTCTAATTGAACACAAAAATATACAGATGAGACAGTTTAAAATATCGCGTTACAACGTTACAAATCAAAATGCAAGAGACCTGTGCTGTGTTCCAATATCCATACTTCCTTGAGTACACTTAAACGTAGTACACTATCTACAGATGATATATACAGATGAGACGTTTTAGCTCATTAGAAAGCCACCAGAGCACTTAAAATATCGCTATAACGTTACAAATCAAAATGCAAGAGACCTGTGCTGTGTTCCAATATCCATACTTCCTTGAGTACACTTAAACGTAGTACACTATCTGCACTCTCTGAGTGCACTGAGTTTCAGATGTCAGTGTCGTTCCAAATTGAATACCCTGTGTTGCACTAACCGGAAATGATGAACGCGACTGTCACCGCGGCTCCTCCCCCCACAATAAACATCCTGCTTTAAACGGTAAACTCTTAACGCATAAGGAAAGAATTCGTTTTTCACCATTTATTCTGCCACGTTTAACTGTCGTTTCACCGCACACTGACGCAGCTGTGCAATCAGTTGCTGACCTGTGTAATATAGTCCTATATTTGCACTCTAAAATCCCATATTTGTACTCAATATCTTGCACATCGTGTAATAAATATAGGTTATTACACAGGTAGTCGTTCAGTACGGCTGGATATTTTAACAAGTCTGATGTATTTTGTCGAGTCCGCAGGACGAGACAAAATACAAAGACTGGACTGGCTCGCCACAACAGAACTGAATGTCTAAGCCAAGGACACCGATGTTGTTCTCAGTCTGGCGCCGCCTCTTCCACTACATAGCTAAGATGGCGGCCGTTGAGTAACAATAATAATAATAAATTGTATTTATAACGCACTTTACATCAATTGAATGACCTCAAAGTGCTACAATGCACATAAAAAAAGGATAAAAACAGCAGAATAGACGAGAGTACGAGAAGTGTACATCGATCCACACTCCACGGTTTGACCGTTTTGAGTACACCATCTGGGTCCTTTCAGTACACTTCTTTTCTCCCGATTTGAATGGGAACGCCTTACTAAGTAGTATGAGTACGGATGGTATGGGTATTGGAATTGGTATTGCCACTGCACTCCTCCAGTTATGATAGTAACATGCAAGTACCACAGGTGGGCAATGTTTGCTAACGAATCCAAGCCATAGCTAGGTCATGTAAATCACCTCGCTCTCTCTCACTGGTAGGCTAACATTGTTTACCATGGCAACCTAGTAGAACCTAGTATTTTATAGGTTCAAATAGACACAAAATCTCATTTTATTAATTCTACTGGTAGTCCGTTTTGCAAATAGAAATAGAGGCATGTCTCTAATTTTGTCCAATAAAGGCCTAGGCCGCGATGCGCTTGAGTAAATAAAGGCCCGGGCCTATATTAGAGGATTTACGGTAATAGTGGTACTATAGCTGCACAAACGATATGCCATATGAAAGGTGTAGTATTGATTGATGTTTTGTAATCCCACCAGTCTTTTTAAAAACAGCCGAAATTGAATGTACTTGTACTTGCCTAATGCTCATGTATCCAACGTGATTAAAAGTAGTCAAATTGGGTGGGAAAATGTCTGGAATATGAAAAGTAATAGCACAGCATTGTGGAATAAGACCTTTTGAGGCTGCATTCATTTTGGTAGGTGGCAGAATAATATGAGGAAAAGGGATATCAAGATTGTGCATTTCTATGCACAATAACTAGGCTCCATTGGGGTTCTAGGGTAGAATGGGGAAGCACAGCCTTGATATTCTCCAGCAGTGTGAGAGTGCTTGGTCGCTTGCTGGTAGCAGAGGGGTGAGGAATGTCTGGTGGGTTATAAGTGATTATTGAGGCGTTTCAGTACACAGTATGAACTGGTATGGTAGTAATACTCGTGTTGTGTAAACAGTACTGTGAACTGTGCAAACAGAAGCAAAGCATCTTGCATCTCAGTGCTACTAAGTCCCAAAGATCCTGTGTGTGTGTGTGTGTGTGTGTGTGTGTGTGTGTGTGTGTGTGTGTGTGTGTGTGTGTGTGTGTGTGTGTGTGTGTGTGTGTGTGTGTGTGTGTGCTTGAGTGTGTGTGTGTTTGCTTGAGTGTGTGTGTGTGTGTGTGTGTGTATGGCAGTTTATAATTATAATTATCCTGGTGTGTCCTTTGGGCATCCAATTCACACATTCATAAATTAATGTTTTACAAAAAGTTTTAATCATCATTACTCTATTAGTGAAATGAAACAGCTCTTAAACCATTATGCTCCGGTAAATGTTGTTGTATTGATAACACCCTACCCGGGCCAGTTGGCATGTTTGTTTTGGCAGAACTAAAGTGCATAGAGCAGCTTTTCCAATGTGCAACCAAACACGTTTTGACATGGCACGCTTGTCCAAAGTGTGCAGGTATTACCCTGTTTGTCATGTGTGATGCAAATTACATTTGAAGCCAGTGTTGCACCGTCACCATTCTGAAAAGAAATCTTGACTATAATTGTGTCTATAATTGTAGATTGTAGATTGTGAAGTGAATGTGAGGTGAACTCCTAGCAAGGAGTCATTTTGATGACACCCCAGCACATTCCAACAATGAAACATAACAAATGCCGGCTTGCAAAGCCTGACTGTATGTTGTATTTGCATATTTTGAAAACAATGAAATGACACTGGAGCATAGTGGAGTTACAAATAATAGACTTCTGTGGGAACAGAAGATAAAATAATTATATTGATAAATTTTTATTTTATGTTGTAAATACCTCAGATGCAAATTACAACTTCTAGACAAATGGTTGGTGACGATAATATGATGTTTGAGCCCCCTCTAACACTATGTGCAAATCCTCACTTCACATCCTGGAACAATTCTGCGTTTTTCACGTTATTAAAAAGGCACACGGAAAAACATTCAGATAACATGATTCCAGCAGTAATCATATTTTACAGTACAGTCTTTCTGGTTGGGTGAGTTAATATTTCCTCCGGTACTGTGGTTGCCTCACCTGTCCTGCACAAAAGTAAAATACATCTGTACAAATTTCATGATTTATTCTGAACTTCTAGACAATTGAATGTGAATTATGGATTCAAAGGTGACAGGTCGGTATTTTACTCAAGAACTTAACTGAAAAGTCTTCAATCTCCAGCCATTGTAAAAATAACAATCTGTCATGAGCGCTGTCAAATATTGACTTCAAAAGAGATTGACTACAAACAAATGTATCCAGGGAATATCAGAAAATAAACTACATTATTATGTGCTATCCAATGTGTTGATAAAATTATAATATTTAACAAATGGACAACCATTGACAGAACGGGAAATGGTTTGATGTTTCAGATTTCGCCCTTTGAGGAACAAAAAGTTCAAGATAATTGAACTTTTTGGACCTTGAGTCAACCGCTTGAGTATATAATTTTTCTGATCAAAGTAATTATTTTGATATTCAGTGGCAATTTAGTGTATCTAGGCCTAAATTATGCATTGTGCACGCTTAAGAATAAGCATGAACTAGATTCAGAGTTCACCTCTCAATGTAAGGCCAACAAGCCCGTCTTTCAACCCCTTCAACTGATTTATCCTGAGGCTGATGACAACGACTAGTATAAAATATAATCTATAACACTGCTCTATTTACTATATACTCTATAGAGGTAACACACTATATTATGTGTAATAAATGTTCAATAACCCCATATGGCTTAATTAATTGGCTGAATAGGACTAACCTTCCTATAACCAATCATTTTATACTTAAAAAATAAAGTATTCACAGAACTCTAGCCTACACTTATGGAAATAGACCAAACCATTCAACCTATAGATGGTAAAACACGTCGAAAGTAATAGGATAAATTAAATGAACAACAGTATTCAATACATTGAATATTATACAGCGATGAAATGAAAGCGGGTAAAGTTGTACAATGGAAACTCTTAACCGAATGCAAATTCAACCTGCCACGTCTACCGAGTACAATGGATGGATACAATAGCAATTGAACATAATTCCCGACAACAACAAACAACAGCAAACGGGTGAAAACCCCAAAACAGCCAAACAGCGTGTCTAAACGCATCACTCACCGCAGTCCCGGGCGGGCTGCTCCCGGACGGGACCCCGCCGCTCATCTTCCCAGCAGGGCAGAGCAGCAGCACGCAACAGATGAACACAGAGAGTTAAAGGTCAACCATTCAGTGTCGTCGTTTCTTTCCCCCCCAAACATCACAACCGCTCAGACAACAACAACAGGCTGGGCTGTAGCTTGAATCCAACTTTTGCAGGTCGACAGGTCGGCGCTCGCGCACGCAACGTGTTGTCTGGTGTCAGCCTGCGCGTGCTTCTCCTCCCTACCCAACGGGCTGTTGTGCTCTGCTTGGTAGTCAACCCGCGCGCCCTTGAACTGAGTCCCTCCCGAGGAATGCGCGAAAACCAGAGACGCAGGCACACGTGGGGGGAGGCAGGACAATAGTTTCACCACAACTCCTTTATGGCCATATTTTACAGTCAGTAGTACCGTCGATTACACTGTCACTGTGGACACCGACCAGCGAGAGTTTTACTTCAATTTAAGACCTGTTCAGGTCCTCACCTCGTGGAAAAGGATGGCCGCGCCATCTGGTAGATACTTCATATTGGTGTTGATCCAGGACATTTTGTTCTCTGTAGCTCGTCTGATCTTCTTCCACATGGATCCCATGTGCCGTTCCGTAGTATTTGTATTCTCATTTCGTAAAATAAAAATATAAAAATAAAATAAAACACATAAATAAAGCTTTACTGCTCGTTACTTTACTGCTATCTGTTGCTTTGACACTTTCTACACAGAAGTAACACGACACAGACGTTGATTCTAAGCCAGTGCAGTGGATATAGATGTTAGCCGAGAGTTGTTTGATAAGTCTTGTCAGGTGTCTGATAGATTAAGAGCCTAGGTGCTACTTAGGCTAACTTCTTTCTGAACTCTTTCCCCTTTCTCCCCTTTCTCCCTGTTGGCAAATATGGCGGGAGACCCTGTTTACACTGGTTAAAAATGTCCTGATTTCCTGACATTTCCTGTGGACATTAGATAAATAAACAGATAAGGGGTCGTCGAAAATCGGATCCCACATCAGCCCACATCAGAACAGTTTTTGTTTTTTCTTCCACCACATTGCACAAAGAGCAGGAAACAAACCCTGCCTAGCTGAGCCCATTCATTTTCCAGACAAAACAAAAGGTCTACCTCCTATATTTAACCGTTGAAGTCAAGGCATGGAATTATGTGTGACTAACACACAATGGGCTTCACACCGTTTTGACTTTTTTTTTGCATCTGAACCACTTGGGTAGGAATGTAATACAAAGGTACTGAAATGGACATCACATTGAAAAGAAAGTCCACTCCTCCATAACCCAGCCCAAAAGTAAACATGATTTTTATTTACAAAAGGCTAAGTCAAGTCATTCTTAACCTGTTGCCTGGCCTATGGACCTCTAGGTGTTTTCAATCCATCTGGAAGACACATCATGAACCCAAAAATGGTAAGCCGTAAAAACATGGATGAATGGCATTTGTGCTGTCATAAATTTCGACAGTAGGCTTAACCCCCGGCAGTACTTCATCACAACTCACAACCTGCTTATGCCAGTTCTCATCGACTGCTATGGCTGTTCTCACGCACACGGTTGATCCTCTCCAGCATTACACTAATTACACTGTAATGAATTACACATGAATTACACTAAACTCAAGAGATTAAGGTGGCCTGGCAGTACACTTGGCCAGGGCTAAGGTCACACACGGCTCTTATCCTCTGGAGATATTCAGCCATGCGACTCAAGGCAAGGGGGCGATAACAGAGCATTCTGACATCTCTATAAGTGTCTGTAGCCATGTGGGCTTTCCTGCAGCAGATATAGGGCACTCCATGATATGTACTTCAACGTTCAATAACGCAATTATTTAGAAAATTACAAAAAACAACTTTGTGGTTTTATAATGCGTTTTTAATAAGCATGATTTACCCCAAACTTTCAATCAGCTTTTTGACACATTTAATGCTTGACTAAAGTGGTTTTAGTATGTGTTTTTAATAAGCATGATTCCCTCCAAGCTTTCAATCTGCTTTTTGACACATTGAATGTTTGACGAGTATGCAATCTTCAAGCAATCTTTATGCCCCAACTCTGTCTAGAGTTGGGGCATGTCTCTGATCCAGTCACTCCCAGGGAGGGGGAAGAGAAAGAGAGGGTGAGACAGAGATTGGAACAGACAGATGTGATGTCATTGGTCACGCCCAGGACACACCAGGTGTCCACCACAAGGTTACGATCAGACATGTTGTAACCCAGGAGAGAACAGAGGGTTCAACCAGGCAGATAAGAATAATCTTATTACAACTTCATTCGTTTTCAAAGAAAATGTTTGGTTACAATTACAATTTGCGATTACAATTTGTTAACAGAATATTATTGAAACTATTAGTTTCCGTTATCCCTTTAAAAGCATTCAACGTACAGAGGCATTGACCTTAGTAATCTCTGGTATTAGTCGGGGGACAAAAACAACATTCTCCTCTATCTCCTGCATCATCTCCATCTCTCTTGGCTCTCCAGAGAGGGGACGCTGCCAACTAGCAATGATTAAGAATGCTATGTGCATGGCAATACAAGCACAGTCCTATCTGCTCCACAGTTTATATGCGTGGATCCCAGATATTAGGGAGGCACCCAACATATGCAAAACCTATGATTACTATTAATTAAGGGGATGACTTAATTAGCATTTTGTTTTGTGAGAATCTAGTGGGTAGATTAGAAGAAAAAAAAAATACAAAAAGCCAAACTAGCAGGCCTACTGCCATTAAGGACAACTATCAATGTTGTCAAATCGAATTACAGAAGTGTACACAGGTTATCCAATGTAAAATACACAGCAACTTCTGTTTTCTTGTATTTGGAAAATAAAGTAAAAGATTTGTCATGTTTACACTGTCAAATTTATTTGAAATATACTGTATAAATCTGGTAAAACAGCTTTTGAAAAATCGTACCAAGCATTGAACCACATTTCACCAATTGTCAACAGCACATTGTGAATATTGATGTATACTCAATACTAATTTTGAGATGCAGTAAAAATACATTTTAAAGTGACATATTTAAAGGTAATAATCTCATGAGAAATGCATTCAACGATAGTCTAATAACACACAGAAGGCATATGCAGCATCGAACAAAAGACAAAAACAAGAAAACATGTAGCCTAAAGGAACCGCACTTCAAACAGGAATGTTTATTCCACTTCAAAACTTCGCATTCACACAAATTACTAAATTAAATCCTTCCAAAAGCAACATCACAAAAGACAACACCAAAACAGACAACATTGAACATCAAAGGCATAATGCTCAAAACAACTACAATTAACTCATACTTGTGTTTAAGGCTTCTGAGTGAAAACATGCACACAGGCTAGTAATATAAACAGAAAACATTTCACCGCACTCATTTCCGTCCGTTTATAAAAAGCTTCTGAAAAACGTCTAAAATACGGCTACATAAAATCTGGGACGACGCGCCTCTGATTGTCTTCAATATGGGGTTTGAACAGTAAAAGTGTAAAAAAGAAAGGCTCAGTTAAAAATGCATCATCACCGTCACAGTCAGGTGTACAAAACAAGCTTAGATCTAAACTCCTGATATACATTGAAAACCAATACTTGTGTTCCTTCACCTGGCTACAACAATGTACACAACGTATCATGCAGAGGCTAACACCGGTGTTGCTTACAGCAAACTAAACACAAATGTACTCAGGTGTTTTGATTCATGAGCAGTACAAGTTTCCAACTCATGCAGGAACTAGGTTAGGAATTTTCCAAATGATTTCTGTAGTCGAGTAAAAATACAAAATAAAGCATGCAGATTGCTACAATAGTATCATGGCTATGTGGAGTAGAGTACCATGGCTATATGGAGTAAAAAAGCATTCATGTCGATTTGAAGCAATGCACACCAAACCCTGTACATCCAAATGTACACCATATGTCTGTTCTTCAACAATCATAAAAACATGTATTAATTTCATTGAATCGCTACAACCGCTGAGAAGAATATGTATTCATTTAACATCGGTGATAGCCGATAGCTTTAAGCTGAAAATAAACAGTGTTAAAACATCAGTGTGCGATGCCAAGAATACATCATTACAGCCTTGTTATGGTTGTAGCATGCCTTTGCTTGCAGTTGACTGTCTTGTTGTAGCAGTGTTGGATTTCTCAGCGTCCTTCCCTTGATCTGACTTCCATCATATAACCATACTCCTTGAGCCCTGAGGTGCCTCTTTAACAATCTACTACAAATAGGAGTCTTTTGAGACTAAAAAATATAATATGTATTATATGTGCATTTCGATTTGTATTACAAATCTTAATAGATCTATATTTTACCTGTCGTCGTCCCCCCTTCATTTTCTTTCAAAAAAAGACAAATACTCCTATATCCAATTTACCTTCCCTTTCCCCTCCCTCCCTCCCTCCATCAGTTGTTGTTCTGCAGGTGGCTCTCGGTGAGGATGTCTTCGTCTTCCGAGCTGAGGTTCACCGAGCTCAGAGCCAAAGTCCGTGAATGTTGAACCTTGCGCCTTTGCGGACCAAAAGAAAGATATGGTAATTTAGACACAATTCTTCATTATCTCGTTCATTTGGTTTTAATTATTGCTTGAGGTTTGTTTGTTTTCATTTCATGAAAACAAAGGAGGTTGCTATAAAAGCTTTACAGTTACACCTACAGGTAGCTAACCCAGTTAGGGATTGAAGTTAGTACAGGGCGCCATCTGGTGGAAATTACATGTTGGGGATGCTGAGGGATGGAATGCTCTATGAGAAGATATGTTTAGAGTTGACTAAGCCTGCCTCTGTTTGGGCCAATTTTGTGAATTCCATAATTCTGACCCTCTTCCCTGACGGGTTGGGGGAATCAATCATGGACGCGTAAAGTGCAATCATTCTCAATAGCTGAGAAATGTTGGGGAGGGGGGAGAGCAAAATCTTGCTTTTCTATTTTTCTTTTTGGCTGTCTTTCTTTTATAACTCCTTTATAACTCTCGCAGTACGCTGGCATGCCTTGCGTGGCAACTATTTAGTGGTCTTGAGAACCTATATTGCTTACCAAAAAAATAAAGATAATTGGTTTTCATTAAAAAAAAAAAAAATGCATTTTATGTTACTGTGTGTTCATTTTGTGAAATCCTACCAGGTAGTCTATAGTTACCTCTCTCTCACTTTCTCATAAGACTCCCTACCCCACCCCTCTCTGATTCACGCCATGCCTAACAACCCTCCATAGCTCCATAGCCCTAACATCACGTCCCTCGTGGCTTAGTGCTGAACCAAGGTGTTGTTCACTTGTTTGTATGGTCTTACTTGAGCTCCGCCTCCAGCGCCGTCACCTTGGCCTGCAGGGCCTCCCTCTGCTCCTGCTGCTCCTCCAGCTCCCGCAGGCCCTTCCTCCTCACGCCCTCCAGACGCTCCACCTCACACTCACTCTCATCCACCTGCCGCTTCAACGCCTTCACGCGCAGGGACAGCTGGCCGAGAGAGAGAGAGAGAGAGAGAGAGAGAGAGAGAGACCAACAAGAGAAAGTTCCAGAATAAGTGAGGGTCTTAAGGTTAGGAGCACAGT
>OMLJ01062173.1:11783-28154 GCA_900302595.1 Gadiculus argenteus | reverse complement strand
GCAGAGTGAGAGGAGGGTCTTTCTGGGCACTTTATTTTCAAAACTTGCTCTCTTCTGCTCGTTTGTGATTTCTCTCTTTACATGCAGTACATACATACATTGCAGTCTTAAGAATAGTATATAAGTTATATAGCCTTTCCAAAATGTACGTCATACAGACATGCAATGTGCAGATTTGCTGGCATATAAGCAGATTCAATGAAGATTGGGTCCGCTTCAATGCATGAGCTTGGAATGCTTGGTCTGTGTTTTCAATCCACCATATGGCAGCTAATCAGGCCCGGCCCGTCGCATAGGAGCTATAGACGCTGTCCAGCCATAAGGGAGCCTATTTTTACTAATACTACTATACTATACTAAAAACTAATACACATCATACATAGCCTATTAAATAGGCCCTGATTTCAGGGTTGCTGAATGTTGTGTTTTGTGCAATACCTTGTTAGCTTTTCACAGTCCATCTGTTAATACCTACTGCAGGATTCTTATTATTGACTTTTTTACATTTGAGTCTGAACGAGCCTATAGGTGTTTTTACACTGCCAAATATGCCATCTTATGCACGCCTTTTTCGCGGCCCAGTCCTCACGTTTACACTGCCCAAGGTATATTTCCTGCTTGAGCTAGCACCCCAATTTACCCTCCCGGACCCTACACACAGAGGCGGTTTATTATGTTCCGCGGTTCAAGGGGCGGGACTTGGGTAGAGGTGTTTATGTAAAAATGACGGCTCCGGGGTTCTATGGGGGGGAGGGGCTTGGGTAGAGGTGTTGCTGTCTCTGCTTTGCCCGCCCAGAGAATTTGGCCCACCAATGAGACAAGGAGCTACGACCGTGCGAGCGCCACATGTGTTTGTGTGAATACACACACACACTGTTCGCAAGTACGTAACACTTGTACGCAAGTGTTGTAATTAACTTCTTTGTTACTTGGATAACCGTTTTACTGTTGGTGTCATGGCGAATAAGACGCTACGGTTACACCATAACGCAAGAAAGCTTGCATTTGGTGAAAAGACTATAATGCGTCGGGTTCTCTGACGTCTCTGGTATTTCCACAACAAGACTTGTAGTGGGGGTTATCTCGGCCATGTTTGAAAAGGAATTGGGGGTAAAGGAATTTTGGCTTTGACTCCCTGAAGTCCAGACTGAACCGCGACACGCAGGAGAAAGGGATTGTTGCCTGGGATTGTCTCCCACTGCCCGCTGCCGAGGCACCACCGCCGCGAGCCCGTGACATGGAGGAGGATGCCAAGGCACCACCGCCGTGGTGGAGCCCGCGACACGGTGGAGCCCGCTGCCGATATATATAACCCACTGCCACTGCCGAACCCGTTGCCGAGGCACCACCATGGGCAGGCAGCGGGCAGCGGGGCTCCGGCAGGAGACAATCCCGGGCAACTATCGTGGGCAACAATCCCTTACTCCTCCATGTTGAGGTTCAGTCTGTAGGCTACTTCAGATTGATGTGGAAGTGGAAGAACCAGAGACGTCAGAGAACCCGACGCAGTCGTTTGAGATTCATATATCTTCCGAAGGAGCACACAGCTTTTGGCCATGATAATATACAGTACATAGATATCTATGTATAACAGGATATTATTTAAATATAGAGCTTCAGGACTCCTGCCGGAGCACTCCGAGTGTTCTAGAATATTTACAAAACACGGCCAAACACTGTGTGCGCCTCGCCATTGCGATACATCCACTGTAAACACTAGCGATGGTACCGTGGCTGCAAGCTGCTCAGGGCCACACCCCCACCCTCCACCTGGACCTGCCCCCACCCTCCACCTGGACCCGCCTCTAAAAATGGTGCGTTTGTAGAAAGCTCACTGTGGGACTGGCTCGTAGTGGCTGTAATTCTACACCTAGGCTGAATTTCTTGAACGTATTCAAATACTGAATTAAGGGTCCACTAACACCTATATACCATACAGTAAGCATCCATAAAATAGCATGCCATGGGAACTTTAAGCCAAGTGCTAAAGCTCAAAGTCCCTCACAAGTGCGTGCCAGAAGGCAGCAGGAACTGGAAACTTGCCATGCACAGAGAGGACTCCACTCTTAACATGTAAAACAATTAGGAATGCACTTTTCACTAGCAGTTACTAGTGTATGTACCCTATCTGTGCTCTTGTCCAATCACCATTGTTTTGCTCCATAGCAGAAGACCATTAATTCAGGTGGTGGGAATATATATCACGATCGCTACATTTGTTAAAGAGCTACCTGTAGATTGGAGCCCCAGTGAGACTTGCCCTCCAGCAGGGCATCCAGAACCCCACGGCTGGGCTCTGCACTGCCCGGGTCATTGCCGCTAACCACATAGTAGGACGCCCGGACCCTCTTGAAGAACTCCTGGTCCACGTTCTTGGCACTGCAGTGGTTGGGCACATAGGCCAAGTCCACATAGATGGGTGGCCCAGAGGGTATGGCGGCACCGGCCTTTGGGGTTGTGTTCCCTGAAGCAGAATCCAAAGAACATTGAGAACATCACTGGAAAAACCTGTTCTTACTTTGAATAAAAATTATATATATTTTCGCCAGGTATTACTTGATATATAGCTTCAACAACAGATAAAGTGAGCTAATAAGAATAGGTTGATGGGTTTCACTTGCACAATATGTTTAAAAAGTCCACCTGAGACAAAAATAAACAATTTACTTAGAACCCTTAAAACCCTGACTGACAATTCCAGATTTCAGATAACATCCCCTGGACTATCTACACTAACCAACCCAAGCTGTATCATGACAGTAATTATATGACAAAGAAAACATGAACAGACCTGGACTGCTCTTCACACCGTTGACCAAGAGCTTTCCAGGGTTGTTTATGTCACTGCGAGACCCTTGAGTCTCGGACATCTTGAGTAGCCTAGAGCCTCTCTCTGTGTCCCTCCTCCTTAAGGAGGCGGAGCGCGAGGAGCTGCCCTCCTTGGTGCTCTGCTTCACCGGGGTAGTGGACCTCTTCCTTCCTTCCCCCTTCCGAGCAGGGGAGGCTGACTTGGGTTTGCTCTTCCTGAGGACCTTGGTCGTCTTGTGCTCTTTCTTGAGGGGTTTCTCCGTGCTGATGTGGTCCTTGAGGAGAGCCTCCGGGTCCACCATACAGACGTCTGGACGTGGGGGGTCTGGGGAGGGATCCTTCATGGGTGCGGGAAGAGGGTCCTGTGTCTTCTGGGTCGACCGAGGTGAAGGGGGTTGGTGGCCCCCTCCAGCTCCGGAGGCTGACGTTTTGTCCACGGGTAGATGTTCTGCGTCTTCGTCCGAGTCCAAGTTCCCCTCTGCTGTGATGGACGGGCACTCCTCTGTCTCCGGGGGCACGTCTGAATCGGACTGCGAAGGAAGCGATTCACTTGCGCTGGTCGGAGGGGTTTCCTCCCCGGCTAGCGTCGCGGCCAACCCAGACGACATGGTGCCTGGCAACGGGTGTGTCCCTGATCCAATTTCTCCACTGGGAGTCTGAGCATGGTGGCGCCTCTGCTTGTGAGATCGCCTTTTTACAGAGTGCTGCTCGCGATCGTCTTCATCCCCCTCTTGGGAACCATCGCTTTTTTTGTCCTCCTCAGTCTCGTCACTGGACAGCTGGTGGAGGTTGGGGTTGATGAACGAGGGAGAGAGCTCCCCCTTTCGGTGGACGTACTCACAAGAGGAGGATCCGGGAGGAGAGAAGGAGGATGACGGTGCTCCCGCGAACAGGTCAGAGGGGCGGTCAGATTGGGCGCCCTCAGCGCCAGATGACTCTGTTTGTTGTGTAACCTTAGCGGAAGATGGAGAGGAGCTGTGTAGAGTTGACATCCATTCCATTGGTTCCAGTGTCTCTTCATCGTCGTCCTCATAACCTGGAGGAGGGGCAGTTGGGAAGCTTTCGGGCTTCTGCAGCATCTCCCAGTCAGATAAGCTACTTTTTCTCCTAAGCGCTAGCTTCTCAAGTGGCATCGCTAACGTGCTTACCTCCAGGTCTTCTTTCCTGCAACCATCTGCTTTTGAGTCAGAAGTATCTTTACTTTCCTCTACTTTGCTGCCTGTACTTGTTTGGCCATCTGATACACGTTCACTTTGCTTCTGATTTATTTCAGTGTTTTCTTTGACTTCATCTTTCTCTGTGGCCCCCTGTAAGAGTCCAATGCCGAACCCACTTGAACCTGAGCCCTCTTGAGGCTCTGCGATGAGGGTCTGGTGTTGATGTCCCTCAATTGTTTTGGTCAGGTCCTGTGTGTCACATGGAGTTTTGATGTCTCCATAATGTGGTTCATTGAGGCTTACAGAGGTTCTCTGTTCTGTTGTTGACATAGTCAAATCAGGTTGGGGAACTGCACTCGTAGCAGAGGTTACAGTGACCGTCTTTGTCTCTGTAGTAGTTCTTTCTATTGCATATGATTCAGTGAGGGATAGTGGTGCATCTTGCACAGTCACTGTTGTTTTTAGACATTCAATAGGACAGGGTTGAGTAACAACCTCCAATTCAGCTGCATGGGATTCAATTTTTGCTGTTGGACCTAGGCACAATGTGTCAGAAGAATCAGCCCTTTGTATCAGGGAAATATCAACAAGCGCTCCTGATATAGATAGATCTCCTGGTGGTATGTCTGGTTGGGTACTTTGTAGAGGTGGCACAGATGCTATGATTTTTGGTTCTAGAGGATCAACGGCATCAGTGCTCACTTTACTGACAGATTCTGTCTCATTGGAAGTAGTCGACACCTTTGAAACACTGGATGCAGTTGTCGTAGACTTCTGAACCACTTCCATGTACCCATCTCTATGGGCTTCGCCAGAAGACATTTCCTCCTTAAATAAAGTAGCACCAGACTCTTCAAAAGGGCCAGAACTTGTCATTGACTTATCCAATGTAATCTCCTCACCGAGGATTCGACTAGAAGAAACAGAAGCGGAGGCTGTTGAAGAGTAACTATGTGATGTAGAGGAGAATGTGGAAGAGGAGTATGTTATAGTTGTAAAAGTGCTCGCGGATGAGGCAGATTCCCTGTGTGTCTCTGTTTTGTCTGCATTGTCATCTGAACTCGGTGACAGCCTTTGGACTTCATCTCCCTGGTTGTCCTGACTGGAATGAAATACAAGGGAGGACTCTGAGGGCTTCCTAGCTTCTTCTTTGTCCTTCATTTCAACTTGATGATCCTTACTGTAGGAGTGATCCGATGGTTTGCACTGACCAAGAACAGCATAGCTTTCTTGGAGAACAGAGGAGGCACTAACTGGAGACTTTGGTGAAGACCCTTTACTGTCTGGTAGAACAGTGCTGGTTGTCAAACCACTTCCAGCCACTGGCTCATTGGGTTCTTCTTTCGTCAGGAAGCATGCTTCTGGTAATTGAGATTCCTTGGCTGTTCTTGACTCAAGCACTTGGGAGGCAAGAGTATCCTCAGCTGTACTCACTTGTTTGAGAGAGACAGGCTGAGGATCACACTGCAAGTCTGTATCTTCTATGTTCTTACTTGCAAGTGCTGTAGCAGTAGATTCCTCTACAGTATTGAGAGGACTTGGTGATAAAGGAGTTATTTTGTCTTTATCGTCTTTCATGGTTTCAGAAAGCTTTAAGATGGTGGGGTCATGTGTTGTTGTTTGGAGTTCAGGTGTGGGTGTCTCTTTTTGCATATCTTCTGTCTTTGTCTCAGTGGGTTTGGAAGTAGCTGTGGTTATATATTGTTCATTTTTTAAAGACATCGAAGATAATTCCGAAATTGCAGCGAAGCCCTCATTGGTGTCCCCAACTCTGGAAGTAGAAGCATCCTCGGCTACATTACTGCTGACCTTTTCCCCAGTTGAAGGGATATGTTGAGTCTGCATTTCTCCAGTTGAGTCTTCTTTCTGTATGTCAGCATCATCAGAAGTGAGTCTGCAAATTTCTTTCTCTGATTTCTCTCTCGCCCCTTTCTCAATATCTGCATCACTGGCAGCCTCTCCGTCTTCTTCTTCGTCCCCTTCATCCTCCTCATCCTCCTCATCATCATCATCAAAATCTTCTCCTTCCACGAGCAACCTCTTGTCTATGCCACTATCAAACCTTTCTTTCCTCTCTGAAAAGTCCTGCATGCCAGAAGTACCAACTTGACCCCGATCAGACGTGAGGACATTGTCATCTATTTGAGGGCCCATGAAAGAGGCACCAGGAGCAACACTTGAAAAGCTTGCAGTGTCCTCTGTCTCACCTGGTGATATTCGCTGAGGTAAAATGTCTTTCTCTGCTGGAGAGTATCGACCTGAAGGAGATCCTTCTTCAGTATCTGATGATTTATTTTTCTCTTTTGATGACTCTGCAGCTGCATGCTCCCTCCCTTTTTCTGTCGTTTCCTTCTCGGTTAATTTTTCCAAAGGCAAGGCGGCTGTTGGTACTTGGTTACCAGAATTGGTTTGGCTCCATGAGGATGAGGATGTTTCTTCTCTGAACAATTGCTCTGCTACACTGACAGAAGCACTATCCCTTTCCCTTTCTGCACTGGCACTTGTCTGGATATCTGAAGCAGGGATTTCCTCCACCCCATCTTTCTCTTTCTCTGATTTCTCTGGTTTGTCCTCTTTTAGGCTAAAGGCACAGGTGCGATACTCAGCAGCCTGGGCCATTTTGTTGTCCTGAATATCTGTTGGCGAGAAGCTCCTTTCAACATAAGGTGTGGCTGGTCTTTCTTCTCTTTCACTCTCTTCCTCTTGGCCCTTTTCTCTGTCTTCATAGATTGGAGAGGCACTCTGACTGTGGTGGCTACTTCTTTCGCTCTCCGTAAGGGACACTGGGCTGTAGTCGACCCTACTGAAAGACAGTGGTTCGTCTTTGCATTGGTCATCAAGAAGGGACAGGGCCCTGCTGCACTCTGCCTCGCTGGCTCTCCTGTTGTCGTCGATGCCAAAGTCAGAGGGTGGAGCTAAAATTGGGGAAACGTCGCCTTCTCTACTGGAGTTCAAGTCTTGGTCTCTGACGACAGGCTTTTCATATGGATCATACTTAGAGACACTGAACTCATGTTTTTCCTCTGGTTGGCTCTCGCTTACTCCTTGGTTTCCTAGGTTTATTTTATCAATGCTCTCAGCTCCGACAGCACCAGCCTGTTCAAGGACATCTGACACACTCTCAGAATCTTTATCCAACACAAAATAAGAACAAGGTTGCGGTAATCCAGGAGATGCAACCTCTCGCTCTCCTTCCATTTCCCTCTCTGCCTCCTTTTCTGGTTTTTCGTGCTCGTTTGAAAAGTCGTCTATTGGCTTGTGGGGAATCGGCTCAGATGCTTGGTGCTCAGTTTGGGGGTGCTTATCCTCACTGACTTGGCTTTCAGTGGTAATAAGTGCTAAGCTCTTGGGTTGGCTGTCAGTGCTTGATAATGCTGATGGAATGTGGCTGCTTTCTGTCGATTGGGAGTCTGATATTGGTATATCTTTAGAGCTGGGGACAGAACAATCCCCTTCTTGTCTTGAAAGGACAACGCTTGAGGTTGGTTCCTCTTTTGATGTAACCACACTTGCCTGCATGGTAAGTGGTGCAGGGCTGACTTCAGTTTCCATGTCTTTATTTGGTTCTGGTGCATCTTTTAGTTCTTTCCCGAACTCTTTGATATCTTCATCAACAGAGGGTTCCTGCATTGTAAGTGTAGGTATGGTCACTGCAGTCTTTAAAGGTATAGTGTCTTGCGTTTTTTCACTAGCCACTTTCTCTGATGTTTCAAATGAGAGTGGTTCAGTAGAAATGTCATGCTCCGATTGTTTTTGCTCTACTGACAAAGGTCTAGAACCTGCCCCACCCATGCAAATGGTTTCTTCCTCTTCATCCGCTCTGTCTTCATCAGAAGACTGGACCACGAATGCAGGCTTGGATAGTATACCTGGTTGATCAGGTGCTGCACATTTTATGGTCTTGTCCTTCTCTTGTACCTCTTCTTTCTCCCACTTTTCCTCTTTGGTGCATTCAACTTCAGGTGGGTCATACTTTTCTATTTCCACCACAGCCTCAGAGGCAATGTTATCTTTTCCTTGGCAAACATATGTTTCTCCTTCATCTATGTTAGGATCCTCTTTCTTAACTCGGCCACTTTCTGCTTCATATGTGTATTCCTTTTCATGCTCTTTCTCCATTTTTTGTTCTTTAGTCAGCTCAGCCACATGAGTGTCGTCTTTTTCCTTTTCCTTCTGTTCATCCTCAGTGGTGATATCCTTTACTTCCTTATCTTGCAAAGCCTCTTCTTTGTGGCTCCCGTGGGCTGCAACAAGGGTTTCATCTAACTCTTTCTTCTGACCCTGAGTTAATGCAGAAGATGTATCTGCAAACGTTTGCTCTGACTTTGTTGGAGTGGAGGCTCGAGAATCATTCTTTAGAGCTTTTTCCGCCTTAGCTCCCTTTTCTTCAGAAACACATGAATCCCTTTTCTCATCAGATTGAGGTACAGCGTCTTTTAGCTCAGTTTGGGAAATATCCGATGGAGAATACATTTCTAGGCCTGCCTCTCCCCCTGAATGTGTCTCTTTACCGTCGTCTGTGGAATCAGAAGTCTGCTTTACTAGAATGTTATCCGTCACAATTGTAGCTTGGGCCAACATTTCTCTCTCTTGTCCCTCATCCTTTTGTATTTGTTCTTCTTCGATAATTGCTTTAACATTTTCGGTGGTTGAACTAGAAGAAATGTCACTTGTTTTTAACTCTGCTGTGCTCTCCTCTTCATCCTCTATTTCTTTGAGCTCTACGGCATCCTGTATTGTTGCTATGGCCTCCTGCATTATGGGTTTGATATCAGAACTATCTACTTTATTTATATTTAATTCTTCATCCTTAACAGACGGAGCTTCTTTTCCCTTGTCTTTCTCCTCTACGAGCAGTTTCACATCTGTTTTCTCTTTATCTGGACTGGCATCTTTCTCAGCCTCTGTGCCGAGTATGATATGAGAGAAAGCATCTTTACTTTCCTCCTCCTTGATGGAGGATACTGGTGAAATGTCTGGTGAAATGCCCTTTCCTTCTTCCTGTATTGGTTTCACTGTGGACGTTGCCCCACTAGTAATTGATGAGTCATTTTCTTCTCCCAGAGCGGATGCAACACACATGGCTACTGTCTTAGTTTCTTTCTCTCTCTCTGGCTGAATTGTGTGCTCGGCATCTGAAGTACTGCCTTGCACGTTTTCATTGGGTCGTTTTGTAGCATTGAAATCCTCTGTATTTGCTTCATCATCATCTTGTGTTAAATGTTGATGTTTAACAGTAGTGGTATGATCAGTAATGCTCCCATCTCTTAATTCCTGTTTGGAATCCATGGTAGGTGATTTGAAGCCACTAGTTGTATCCCCACTCAGATTGAAACCTTCTACCATCTCTGGAGGTTTGACAGGAACACCATCCGTTTTACTCATCTCTTGAGCTTTGTCCTCTTTTGTAGATGGTTTAATAAGAATAGCATCATCCTTTTGTTCTACTATAGCTGGTTCAGCAGCACAGCTATCACTCTTGCTGAATGCCTCCCCATCCTTTTTGGTAGAAATAACTGTAGAAGTATCAATGCATTGATCCTTTTCTTCTGCGACCAATTTAACAGTAGAAGACTTATCTTTACTGTTTTCCTCAATGATGACTGATTGAGCGGAAAGGTTATCCTCTTTGACTGTAACTAAAGTGTCTATGAGGGTAGTTTTGATGGTAGAAGCATCATCTTTATCTTTCTTCTGGTCCTTCTCATCTTCAGTTGTTAGTTTGACATCAGAGGCCTCATCCTTATGTTCCTTTCTTTCCTCTGTTATGTTTGTTTTGTTGGATGTTTCATCAATATTCATGAGCTCATCTTTGAAACGGTGAACATCCGACATATCTAATTTCATCGCTTTGTCTTCCTCCTGGTTGTCAAATGTGTTTGCATCCTTTTCCATCTGCTTTCCTTCCATATTGTTTATTGGTTTAATATCAGACGTGTCATTGATGGCTGCCTCCTTTTTCTTCTCCTCTATGACTGGTACAGCAGCAGGTTTAATGTCAGTTTCTTTCTCCTTGAGCTCCTCTTGAACTGGTTTAAGATGAAGTGTTTGGTCCTTTTCTGTCCAATGTTCATCCTTGATGGGTTGAACATTTGAATTACAATCCTTATCTGCCTCTTTTTTGTTCTCTTTCTCGTTGATGTGTTGAATCTCAGACACATTGTCTTCTTTTGTATCTCTCTCCTGTACCTCATCTTTGAGACATGTCATCTCAGCAGTAGGCTCCTTTTCAATCCCATCCTTTTTAATATCAATCCCAGTTTTAATGGCTCCAACATCCAAACAATCATCCTGTTCCTTTTGTTCTTCTTTGGCAAGCCCAATGACTTCTAAATCTTTTTCTTTTCTCTCATCTTTAAGTGGTTTGATCTCAAAACTCTCTTCTTGAATGTCATGTGTCTTTTTTTTGTCATCCTCCATTTGCTCCACATTGGATGTTTTATAATCGTCTATCTTTTTCTCTTGTTCTTCATGAATGACCTTTATGACAGATTGGGCTTCCTCTTCACCATGATGCTTATCATCATCATTATCAGCAACTGGAGGTGGACCAGGGACAGCCACTATAGGTCCAATGTGGTGAGGTTCTCTAGTTTCCATCTCACTTTGTGTGGGGAGTTGTTCACTCAGAAGGACTTCAGTGGTAGAATCCTTTACTAGCAGGACGGCATCAGCTTTCTCTGTTATTGCTGCAGCAGTAGGATGAATTTTATCTTCCAGCTTGTCTTTATCTTTTGACAATGGGGAAATTGTTTTCTCTGGCTTGTCGATCTCTGCAACCTCTTTGGAGACCTCGATTGATTTATCTAGCGTTGGTGACAACCCTTCCGACTTTTGTGGGCCTTCTTGTTCTATTTCTATTTCTTCTGTATGTGTCTTTCCTTCTATGTCTGTATCATCTTTCTTTGCAGCACGGTCCTCACCCTTGACGACAACATCAGGAATATGATCTTGTGTTTGCGACTCTTGTTCAGGGAAGGATCTGACTGGTGACTGACGTAGTGGAGAATGAGCTGGACTTGGGGGGCCAGAGTGTGGTGGTGAAGCCATCTTCACAGTGCTGTCATCTGGACTAAAGCAGCGCTCCTCACTCTCTGAAGTAATAGAACCTGATCCAAATGGCCTTGTGGGCACAACAGAGGAAATTTCCTTAGCAGCAATTGAATGCAAACATACCTCTTCGACTGGTGGGTGGACAGGTTTGCTATCAACAGTTTTTGAACTTGAATCACTGGTGGGTTCAAGGCGTGTTTCTTTGTCCTGCAATAGTTGTGGGTGGGCATAGCTCTCTTGAAGTTTTTCAAGTGACATGTCAATGTTGGGTGTCTGGTCTTCTTCCTCCTCATCCTCTTCTTCCTCACTATGAGCTTCAGTAACTTCAGCATCTGTGCTTACTCCAGAGAAACCACGGTTTGCGTCGTCAGATGGAGACCTGTAGCACTTGTCATCCTCCAAAGAGGATATTGGTGACACAGTCCCAGCAGAGTGTGGGACGTCCCTGGTTCCCTGGTTGGCCTCAGTCGGATTTGGCAGGGAAACACTTTTCACAGTATCCATTTCTAAAGTGCTTTTACATATTTCTTCAACTTGTGGTGCTATGGCCGGCGCCAGGTCTTCGGCAATAGAGGTTGGCAGTGAGGATATTTTGTCATACTCTGTAATGGAGGTCGCAGAGGACACATGCTCTTCTTCTGCCAATGGAGCAGCAATGATGTTGGTGTACGCAGACACCTGCTCCTGTATACCGGGCATGAAACCTTTATCTGACAAGGCAGCAGCTTGTATCTCTTTCATACCATGAATATTTACAAAGGAGCCAGTCTGATCTGGAACAGAGATGTCATAGGTACCGACATCATATTGAAGGTGCGGTATTCTGTCCTCTGCCTCCTCATGAATCTCCTCATCGGAGATGGTCTGCTCGGTCTCAGAGTACCCAGGAATAGTCTCATCCTGAATGTAGGAGATAGGTTCTGCAGCAGGAATATTATCATCTTGAATGTAGGCAGCAGCGACACCAGCCTCTTGAGCCACTGAGGTTATCGGAGCTGTGGCCCCATCAACATGTGACAGGTATCCTTCCTCATCTTCCTCCTCTTTGGCTGCAGCTCTGAAATCGGTTGCCTTGTGGTGTTCAACAACCTGGCTGATGTGGTCCAATTCTGTATCTTCAGGCTTGTCCTTGATCTCCTCATCTGCTATTACATCCAAGTCTTCTACCTCCTCTAACTCTGCCTTTTCAATAGCTTCGTCTTCTGCCTCCTCTTCCTCCTCCTTGGAATGAGCCGGTTTGAACTCTTCTTTTTCCAACATAGTAGAGAGCTTTGCTTTCTCCATTTCTTCTATTTCGTGCTTCCTATCAAGGCCATCATCTTCTTCTTCTCCTATGCCCATGTCTTCCTCTTCCTCTGTGGCTTCCCTTGGGGAATCTCTCTCTTCTTCCTCCTCCTCCACCGCATCATCAAGAAGGAAGGTTGCTCCTTCATCCTCAAACTTTTCAGCCTCTAATTCTTCCTCTCTCTCTTGGTTTGATTGTTCATCTTCAACTCCAGCATCAGCCTCTGCCTTTACTTCTGAGGCCAATACCTTTTCAGGAGACAAGGTGCTAGGTAGAATTTCCGATATAGTTTCTTGTGCTGTTGGCTCCTCTGCAGCTTCAGCAATTTCAAGTTGTTCTGTTGGTACTGTTCCAGTTTGTTTTAGGGCCTCAAAATCCTTGGTAAGATCTTCTGGGCTAGATGAGGCAGACAGGCCTTCAGTAGTTCCATTCTGTAGTGTTGTAGGCTGTTGAGTTTCAGCCACTGGTTTCTCCACTGGTTTAGGTTCAGCAGTCTGTGCCTTAGTTGCTTTGACTTTGCCAGTCTTGGCTTTACTTGAAACTTTAGCTTTGTGTAAGGTCTTCCTTACCTCTGGGGTCAGAGGCTTTAGGTCGGGCTTTGTAATCTTTCTCAGCTCGGGCTTAGATGTGTCTTTCTTCTTAGGATCTTTAATCTTTCCATCCTTCTTTTCCTCTTTTTTCAGGGAGTCATCCTTCTTTACTTTCTTGACCTCTTTCTTTTCCTTGTCCTTTTTTTCATCCATTTTCAGTGTTCTTTCCTTTGAGTGCTTCTTTAAGGATTTCTCCTTTAACAGCTTTTTCTTCTCTGGTACCTCAGACTTTGATTTTAAAGTTTTGGGCTTCTTCTCTTCTTTTTTCTCTACCTTATTGTCCTTGACAGAGTCAGTTCCAGCTGCCACCTCTGTGGCAGCTGGAACTTCATCTTCTCCATCGATTTCTTTCTTGGAGGGTTTTGCAGTGGTTTTTGGAGAGGCTTTGAGACTCTCTTTGCTGTCTGTTCTTTGCTTCAGCTTGCTCTGTTTTATGACAGGTGGTGGAGTCCCTGAAGCTATGTCCTTCTGTGTCGCTACTGGATAACGCAGGAAATCCAGGTGCTTTAATTTCTCTAGGCCTTCCAGAATCTTGTTTTGGGGTGCATTTCCAGGAAAGAGCACCCTAACAATCTTTTCAGATGGGTTGGCAGGGAGCCAAACAACTAAGGCTGTGACTGATGTCAGATAGGGCACCGATATTTCCCCCTCTTTTCCATTAGAGAGCAAGATGCCAGTCTTAGCCTTACTGTTTCCAGCCCATTTCTGCATTAGAAACTGCATCTCTTTACTATCTTTTACAGGGTTCAGAACATACATATCTAACTTGCCCACTCCCATTTTGTGGAACAAGGTGATGGGCTCAATGGTGTTGCTGACCACTCTGCAAAGAGGTTCTGGCTTCACTCCTAGTTTATTCAGATATTGTAATGTCAGTGAGGCTTCTTCAATGCTGCGCTTGACCTTGAGATTTGATTCAGCCATGCGTAGCTTCTCTGGTACATTGAAGAACACCACGCCAAGTTCTGGCGAGATCAGGTTCTTCATCCACTCACTGTAATTGGTCGAACCCTGGGACTCCTCCTCTTCCTGCTCTGCTACTTTGCGCTGAAGGAGCCCATTGATGCCTGGTAGATTGTCAGCTCCAATGTGTGTGAGCAGTATCGAGTCAATGCGGTCCAAGTGACGGACGAGCTTCCAGAAGCATGATCTGCGATCCGAGCCTCCATCCACCAATATGTTGAATCCATTCACAGCAAAGAGGGCAGAGTCTCCCCTCCCTCCGGGAAAGATGTAACAACATGGCTTGGAGAGTTTCAGGAACCCTCCAGAGGTGGGCGGCTCCAAGAGGTCAAACGGTGAGGGGACGTCCACAGTCTCAGAGATGTACTCTGTGAACTCGGACACGCCCTCCATTTTGGGAAGCACAGGCTCAGGGTTCACTCTGTATTCTAGAAAGTCCTGGAGATGTTTCTGTTGTCCCAAGGAGCTCCAGCCCAGCTCCCCGCGGCAGGACACAGTGAGTGTAGCCGGCTGCTTGGGGGCTACTGTGCCCAGCAAATCACTGACCTGCAGGAGGGAGATATTTAAATGTGTGCTGGTTAGCTATGGTATAAGATGAATGGAAATAGAAATGGAAAAGAGAATACTTTATGGTCTACTTTTTGCATTCAAAAGGTAAACATTTGTCTTTGCTTGCATGTGCTGAAATCTGCCACCAAAAAAGGGTTGATTACAATGACGTTTCCACTAGTATATAGAGGTGATACATGTATCATACCTGAGGGTCAGTCAGGAGTTGTGAAAAGGTCTGGTAGGTGAAAAGCCCAGTTTGAAGGAGAAGGTCACCGTGATCTGAGCTCTGGCCACTCAGGACCAGGAGCTTATGTCCTGCTGAGTCTGTGACCAGAGACTGGATCTGGGATGACAGGCAGAGAAAAGATAAATAAGAGAAAGGAAGGAAATTAAAGTGCTAAAACAAATTGCAGGTAACTTGCTATATGTGAATGTAAATTGTTAGCAATTAAATCCAAAAACGAAATACAGTATGTAGGAATAGATTTTCGCCTGAGACAGAATGAGGGCATTCTAAAATAAACATCCATTTGGAGAAGACGACAGCCCTTACCTCTGATGTAACCGCCTCTTCTGACGGGTTGACCAGTACAACCGTCTCTAGGACATCACTTCTGTGGTATAGGGTCCTTTGCCCTGTGGGACAATATTTAACATAACACAATGTTATGGCAGAGACAAATCTATATAGACAACTTTATACAGATATTGGAATTGGGTTATCACTTTTCACTTTCTGTTTACTGTTTTAATTGAATTGTTTTATACTATTACTCATTTAGGTGAATCACTAAAGAGCCAGTGAACCCAAAACCTTTTGTTTTTGGTTTTAAATGTGGTAATTTATCTTATACGATCGTCAACATAGTAATCTATGCCATTTTATCACTGTTACTGAAATAAGTGACTGCTGCGTCAGAGTGGAAGCTTTTCAGACACTTACAGTATAATGCCATGGTGGGTGTGGATGGTGAAGCTCTGTCTGAGCCGCGGTTTATTTAATACCACATCCAAGTGAGTGTTTGGATTCACAGACCTTAATAGTATATCGCTACACTCATACACGACTGCACAAAAAAAAAGAAAAAAGTTTAGTTTTTTTAGTTTTTTTAGCGTTAAAATAAGCGATGTTGCGTTACACTATAGGTATCCGGGAAGCCTAACTTTCTCCCGGACAGAAGGCGACCTGCATTCCCAGCACAGTGGAACATTCACATAGTGTTTTTGGGGAGAATGGCAAAACATTGGATTTTCCCCCTTTTTTTTCTCTAAATATGGGACTTATTTCAGTAACATTTATAAAATGCATGGATTTCTATGTTGACGATCAAATAAGAATAAAAACAGGGGTTTTGGGTTCACTGGCTCTTTAAGTTATCTCTTGAGTCATATGCCACCTGAAGTATGCAAATTCCAGTGGCAACTATAGTGGTGGCCTATTTGTCTACAGACTTATACGTATTTACTAGGTCATGTGAGCTCAACTTCTTATTACAATTATTATTAATTACTTGTAAGAATGGGAACTGAGCCGCAAGAGCCGATTGTAGTAACATTCCCTTGTATTCCGGGCAAATTAGGTCATCCAAGGTTGTCCCTTGTACTCTGTTCTGTTATATTTGCAACGTGAATTGTAAAAAGTATAATAAATTAAGAATATTTATATAGCTTGAGGCTGAGCAGATTTCCTTCAGGAGAGACCTTATTTGCTGCATCACACAATTACAAACGACACTATGCAATTCAGACAATTAATTGAAAGAGTTTTGACCATGAACCAGCATTGACTAAGATAACAAGTGGAAATGGCAGAACCACAACAAATACAGCGCTCAATCGATTTGAGCGGTGTTTGGGCTTTCAAAACACATGAATTCGGTTTGCTGAACAATATGAGTTGATTTATGACATCAAGAGAGCATGCACCGCAAAGGAGGGAGGAGCGTATCCCACTGAGACTCTC
>OMLJ01062173.1:0-11613 GCA_900302595.1 Gadiculus argenteus | reverse complement strand
CTGGTACAATGTGATACTATGACAACAAAGCCCCTTCTTCAGTCACTCTGAAACTACTGTTCTCCCAAACATCACAACACACACACCCCAATGAGATGGCTGTTTAGGCTGATGCTCTGCAGACATCATAGTTGTGTGCAGCTGTGAATGTACAGTTGATGGAATAGGAATTCAGGTGGGAGACATTGACACCAGGATAGCCTCCAGTGCTCAGCATTATCCCTGTATCCCTTCAATGCAAGGTCAATGACTTTGTGTTGCATACAAAGGAAAGGACAGGGGTACAAACAAGCATGCATGCGTCAAGTATTTCCACATGCAATCGATTTGTTTTGTTTCTTTGTTTTTTTTATCGATTTTAGTAGGATTTCCCATCCGTTGATGTCATGCCATGCTGCTTGTAATGAACCAGTCATAGAATCAACAACCCTAGATCACACAGAGTGAGTGTAAATAGCACAAGAACAAACAGCTCTTCTTGAACAACGGCAGAGTGATTACTGTAAGGCACTGCTGTGAAGACACATGGCTGAGCCGCACCCCCTGATACACAAGTGCTGCTGTGTGTATTATAACAACAAAAGCACAAATAAAGAGAATCTTATTAAAAGGTACAAACTACGACAGTAGCACGATGGCGCTACACACCATCTGCTGGGAGATTACCTTTGTGAAGGCCTATTCAGGCACGCTAAAAATATGTTTCCCATCTTGACAATATAACTTATAATCATCACCCTCATCCACATCACAGTGACATTCCCACTGAATGCGCTGAGAATCCAGGACTTACATACAGCATAATGAGACTCCAGTGTAACTTGGGAGTCTCATTAGGGCTTAGATTTGGCCTTTTTCTGTCATAAATGCTTCCTATTTCTGTGTACAGTTGAGATATCTGGCAAGTAAACATATTTGAGTCACCTAAGGCTGTGCTTCTGATCTTCATGTTCTACTGATCTCAGTGCTGCACTTTTAGTATTATTAGTACACTGACTGCGTTTACATGCTGGAGCATAAGCGTGTAATGAACGTATCGAATGAAGATTGGATTCATGTAAGCAGGTTTATTCAATCTGCTTCGCCAAATGGATCGTCTCATGACCGGATTAGCAAAGTCGATTGGATAGCTGGGCTTCAGCCGGTCATAGTCGGCTATCTACCTGCATGTGTACTCGATCGTATCGTATTACCAGGAGTTTGCGTCCTGTGTATGCTCAAGAATTTCAGCCGGGATTTCACCCGGAAGTGGAAGGAGATGACATAATAAATAGTAGTGAAATAAACATTTGTTTGTTTATTTATTATTATTTGTTTGTATGCCGCCAGATAGTTTGTTGTTGCTTTTACGTAGCCGTGAACCGGAAGTGGCTCTAGTACCACTTGTTGAAAGGGCTACAGCGCCACCTAGTGTAGCGGAGTCCGCCAGGTCCCATTATTCAAATCTGATCTGATGCATGTATACTTAGACAAGTGACAGCCCCCCCGTCGAGTGGCAATATCGTTATATGGCTTAATCCGATCCGGTCTGGTCCAACCTATGTAACCTCAGTCACTGTTGTTGGATTCTGGTGGTGAATGCTTCAACTCAGCAAGACAGCTCTAATAATGGGTCATTGTTTGAAAACTTGAACTGCCTCTGAACTTAAAGCACACGTATCTCTAATCCCAGCATAGACTGATCCGCCAGATCGGTGGACATTGAACATCACAAACACCTCAGTCCCTTTCAACCCACGGACATTGCTGTCTCATGTTTGATTCGCTGCTCCAAAGAAAGGTCTTTCACACACAACACACCCGACGCGCTTCCCTTCAGCCTTTTTCACTGACCCGCTTGATATAAATATCTGTGTCTGAACTCCCAAAAGCGGAACACTTGTTAAAAGAGACAGCTTAATGGTGTGCCCATCCACCCAGGCACAGCCACCGCACTGCTCCAGATACTGCTCTACATTTAGCACACCTTTGGGAGTGGGAAGAAAGTTCAAGGAACTCAAAGACAACAGGTTCAATAAAGACCTGACATGTCGTTGCTATTATATATTCAAGAAAAACAAAGATAATACAAGGCTACTTGCCAAAACTAAAAAATAACTTCACACGGTGTGCTTTTTACAATTATTATTATTTATTTTTTTATCAATTAGCAACCGACACTGGGGTTGATAAGTTACTGGTCTACTTGCGGAGTGATACGAGAGACGTGAATCAGAGGGAATTAATCAACGGTCATTATTGGAAAATAATTCACCACCGGAAGTCGGGAAGGCCCATGCAAGTGAGTGATTTAAAAGAGCCGTGTAATAAAAAACAAGACTAAAATGGATGTCAGGACCCTGGATAGCACCGTCCGTACAGCCAAACTCATTACCTCAGGTGCAAAACATTTGGGACAAGCTGATACACCATTCTATTAAAACCATTCTAATAATATAAAATGTGTGTATGAAGTAATATCTAAGAAGCCAAGCCAAAGGTAGGAGGCCACAACAACAAATTATATTTCCACTTTATTAAAACATCAAACAGCGTCTCCACAGTTGCAACAGTGCAATTATTAAGCTATTCACTTCAAATGTGCTTAACTGACGAAGGACTCCCCAAACCTCCTTATTGGTTATAAATTAGATAAATTAGATCAACTTAATTAAATGAAGAGACAAAGCTGAACATAATAACTCAAGCTCCATCCAATTAAACATCAACATGTATTTGAATACATAGACTGATAAATTGGAGCACACAGCAGACAACGATCGTAATCTAATGTGAATAATGAGATTTGACTGTCTGGGATTAGTAATGAAGTGGTGGATAGTGAACTGGAGATAGCGGAGAGACAATGCCAAAATTCCAATGCCCATTTTCACTGTATATCACCCCAGTAATGCAGCATCACACCAGGGAATCTGTGCCTCTGATGAAGAGACTGGCGGCCCCGTATCACTGCTGAGTCACTGCTGCTGCATTGAAGTCTGCAATGGCATGCAGATGAGATTAAAACCTACTACTCAAAAATCAGTATGGGTTACGTATCAATCAATTGTACATTGTCCAAAGTCAGAACGCACGTGATAGCTTATGCATTCTTCTTGTGTCCCGTGTGGCTTTCAATGCAGGATTCTACAGACAAACTATATTATCTCTCCACTAGGTGCTCTTTGTTGTTAGGGGTCAGTCAAGCTCCTGCTCCTAATCCTTGTCCTGTGATTTGGCAGTGATGAATCATTCTGATCCAGTTAAAGCGCCTATGCTAATTACTGCTGCTGCAAGCGAGGTCGAGGAGCTAATGCTAGGAACAGGGCTTGGAACGCAAACAATCACACTATTTATCAGCCTTTCATTCCATACATAATATTAACCAATCAGAAGAGGTCAAGGTGTATTGTATTTGGGATGTTGGATTATCAAATTATTATCGAGGAAAACCATTAATTTATGAACAGAAACATTTGTTGTGTGTTTTGAGCTGCTTAGTTTAATTCTGGACAGCCAAAAAAAAAAGAAAAGTCCCAACTCTAACCTTTGGTTGTAGGTTGCATTCATGAAACTACAACCAAAAATGCATGCAATAATACATACAAATAAACATAATAATTTGACTAAAAAGACACATGCTTTCAGCTAAAAGTACTGGGATGAAAGGGAACATCATTCAGATGGATCCATGTTAGTTCATCACATCTCTACTTCTGGGTTTAACTTCCCACATACTGTTTTGACAAACTCCTTTGCAAGGATTCTGTTTGCTTCCTGGGTGCGTACATACAGAAATACACACAATGCACAACGTCACTAAAGCTCTGTCTTCTTTTCTGATGTTTTTCACACAGTAAACACATGCCTTATATTTAACTTACTCAAATGCACAGTTGTAGAAAAACAACGAAGATAAACATAGACAGATAGAGATAACTTGGAATGATCTGATGGAATGCCTGTGGGTGTGTGTGTGGGTGTGTTAAAGTGAGTGGGAGAGAGAGAGAGCAAGAGAGAGAGAGAGATGGGGAGAAAGGGGAAATAGGTAGGGAAGGGACAGTGAGAGTGAGAGAGAGGTAGGGAGGGAGACAAACAAGAGAGAGGTAGGGAGAGAAAGAGAGAGCGCTAAGAAGGGACAGCTTAAGCCACTACCAGTAAAAGCCAGTCTTGGCAGAGTCTTGCCGTCTCTTAGAAAGCCGATCAAACCAAGTGCCAAAAATGACATCATCCCTGGCACCCCACTACCCACCACCCCCATACCCCTCGGACCCTCTCCAAGGCTTTGAAAGGTCGGGGGACCGGGGGGGCAGTCAACTAGGTACACAAAACACCCTTTGGTCCAGCACAAGACTCCCTGCGCCTTCACACAGTTCGATACACACAGCTGTGGTCCTCTTGCCTTCGTACTGCAGATTTTCCCATGTTTTAAAGAAACTTTTTGGAGTGCAAATATACAGCGATATTACACGGTTCAACAACTGATTGCACAGCTGTCATCAGCTTGTTGACAGTTGAACGCGGCAGAATAAATGGTGGAAAACATTTATTTATTTAAACATTTAACAAACTTTTTTTGATATATTTGTGGATATTTGCTGGATATTTAAAAAATATACAGCCGTACTGAACGACTACCTGTGTAATAACCTATATAAATATCATACAATATTACACAGCTCTTCTCAACGCTGTGGAATGCTCTGTTCACTTGCATGGACCTTCCCGACTTCCGGTGGTGAATTATTTTTCAATAATGACCGTTGCTATGCATATAATGATCGCTGTGAAGGAAAGTCATGTCTCTCGTATCACTCCGCAAGTAGTCCGTTAACTTATCAACGCCAGCGTACTCGGTTGCTAAGCAATGTCAATGTCTTTGGCGGACTATGTCTCTGCTGATCAACACTACGGATACTGGTAACAAATAAATTGTAAAAAGACACACCGTGTGAAGTTATTTTTTCGTTCTGACAAGTCACCGTGTAATACGCGGGATAATGTATAGAACGTCGCCGGTCATTATCGGGAAATAAGATAATGACCGGCGTTCTATAAATGATCCCTTACATAACATACAATATCAGTCAGACCGCAAGGGGTGGTACAGTGTTTTGGTCTAATGTGTGTATTTGTAGGTATTTAAGACCCAAAGACCTCGGGTGACACGGGGTGGTGAATGGAGCAGGGATTTGCTGCCGTCTGCCATTGCACAGGTTGGTAGCTAAGAAGAAGCATCTTAAAGGAAGCATTTAAGTAGGATAGCCGCCTGCAGCAGAGTTCATTACATTATACATTGTAATCAGGAAATGTTGAGCTACTTTAACTAACTTGCTGCTGGGCTTTTTTTATAAAAGATATTAATTGGAAGGTGAAATATCCATCAACAATATCAATATCGACTATTGGGAAGTAAACTAGCAATGCAAATGAGCGTGTCCACCCAGGTGTCCTGTTTCCATCACTGCTAATCGGAGCTGTAGTAGATCAATGACTGTGACTACTGCAGAGTAATGTCTCCCAGGAATTAATGCCTATTGAAACCTTTCGTACTAAAGACTAAAGCTATGTGTTGGTGGGGTTTTTGTCCAGTGGGAACGGGCTTACGAGTCCTTAATAAAGCAAAGTTGTTTTTTCTAATGAGCCCAAACATCCTGTTAAAAATACATTTAGATAATATAGCCGCAAGCGGCGATGGCGGGCCCTCGCACCATCAGTGCAGATGGTCGTGACACTTCGACGACGAACAACTTAGCGATCAGTGAATGCAACGTCACAGATTCCCCATGATGGAAATCAAAGGTATGCAAATTCTGTGCAACTACCTAATCAACCCTGTAAATAGCTGCACCATACTACACAGGCAATATGTATGCCTACAGCAGTCACTTTCTGTAGAAATACAGCCAAGCCGATAAAAAATGCGTCAGGGGGCGCTATTGAGTGTCACAATCAAAACATATATATCACTGTAATCAGACACACCTAACTAATAGTGTGTATCCATGTCATCCAAAGTGTGCACTGCTTTCTGCCTATAAAACCAACTTCCTGTTCCTTTTATAAGACACATCGATTCAAACCTTCGCCATTTCAATATACTTCGAAAATTCAAAAATCTGTTCGCAATTCCTTCTCAAGTCCTTCTACTCATATGACCATATTTATCCGTCTAGGAGAAGATTTTTTCTGGAGGTCGCTAATAAACTTCAAATGTAAACGTTGTTCAGATTAATACAACACACATCTCCACCAAATCTGGTACATTTTCGTGAATGTATGTGTCAACCACTGAACTCAACATGTTAGGTGGTGCTAAGCCACACCCTAGGCCAAACCTCTGTCTCTAAGTAGCGGTAGCAGTTCCATGTGACATGTGGTTTTAGTGCATGCCAATTTGGTGAAAAAGGGCAAAAAGCGCAACCGGTAAGAAAAAAGTATAATAAAAATCTCTTAAAAAATAGGGCCTTGCACCTACGTGCTCGGGCCCTAATAAAAACACTAGTAGCATAATGTTCTACACAATATGGGCTTAACATTGTATACACAAAGGGCTTAAAGTTAGATGACACAGTACAGGTGGCGTTTAGTCTATCATGTCACAACAGCAAAAGCCTGAAGTATATGATGACACAACAAGAAGGCCCAAGAGTAAATGAGTCACCACACACAGGGCCTTAAGTCTATGATGTCACAACACAAGGGTCTAAAGGATATGATATCACAACACAAAAGGCCTTAAGTCTATGATGACACTACACAAAGGGTCTTTGGTCTATGATGATATATGGCTGGGGGATTTTTTTAAGTAGATTTATACATTTTCATTTTAACTTTCCTACGGTTTGTGCAATGGGTAAAAGGCAAAATCACGATTTGCAAAATTAGACTCCACAGATTTGTTTTGCCTTAAAAAGCAAGTGAACCTGCTGTTTCAGCTGGGATTTGGACACTATTTTAAAAAAGTGTTAAAAGCGAGTTAACTTGGCAGCAGCATTTTCAACAGTCATTCCTTCAATCCAAAAGAAAGGCACATATGCAAAGACATGTATACATTAGAAAAGGGGTTAATTGGGATGCTGCAAACAATGGATAATATAGTTGGGTCTTGTTTGTTTAAAGAAAAACTTAGACTTAGACCAAATTGCCCAGACAATGATGACACAACACACAGGTCCTTAAGTCTATGATGTCACAACACATAAGGGCCTTAGGTCACTAATGTCACAACACACAGGGCCTTAAAGGGACACTGTGTAATGTTTTAAGTAATTTATTACAACACAACAATCTCACTTATCCTCCTGAGCGCAGAATCACTTCTCTGTATTTACATAGGACGGGTAAGCTCTACGGAGGCAGCCATGTTCTTCCAGTCTATGAACTGCCGAGAGGGACAAAAAGCACTACGTGGCATACGTGACATGTTGTTGTCATAGCTTCTTGAATCTTGACACAAACCGCCTGCCGTAGTTTCACGTTGCAACGCACACTTGAAAACGCGAGGTGCTAGAGAGCAGTCTTCGTTTTAATGCACAGTGTACCTTTATGTCTATGATGTCACAACACATAAGGGCCTTAGGTCACTGATGTCACAACACACAGGGCCTGACGTCTATGATGTCACAACACATAAGGGCCTTAGGTCACTGATGTCACAACACACAGGGCCTTAAGTCTATGATGACGCAACATAAAGGGGCCTTAATGCCACTGAGCGGTGTGCTACGGTGCGGTACGGATTGGCGCAGAACAGAGCAGGACAGCTCGGTTAAGGCTTGGGACATTGTAGGATCGGGACATCGTAGTGGTGCGACACAGTGTAGCATGCTAATAAATTCAATGAAAAAGACAATGGAGGATGTCCAAGAAGGAGAAGAGGACGGCAAACTTTTCCGCAACATTTTCTTCAATAAAAAAGCTTTTGCCGTTGTCCAGAAATACCTTGCGGGTCCCTTTTCGACACCTTTTCAGGACGCTTCGTACCCCAACGGAGTACCGAAAAATAGGTACGGCTCAGCACGTCTTAGCACTCTTATTTTGGGACCCTGCCCAACTTTTGGCGGTGGAAACCCCAATTCATACTTTGCAGTCACGCTATCTGGAGGGCAAACACAGACAAAATGGTGACGAACAGCGGCCAGCCAGGAGAATTGCAGTCTTGCAGATTTCCAATACTACAATCAATCAATTATTTAGACCATATGTCACAAAATGTTCCAATAAAAAAAAAAAAACTAAAGAAAAATGTAAAAACCGGCGGTTAGTGCATCAAATCGCACAACTATCTGCCATGTTGTTTTCACCTCAAAATAGCAACTTTCGTACTGTAAAATTGGCGACGTCCTAGCAGATCCTTGATTAGGTTACTAGGTTTTGTTGCTGGAGAATGATGTTCTTGCCCACCAGCCAGTCGCTGTGACGTCACGTGCGTCAAGTATGAATATAAGCGAATCGTGCCGCACCGTACCACACAGAACCATACTGCACCGAACCATACCGCACCGCTCGGTGGAAACGAGGCACGAGACTATGATGATACAGCACAGAGAGCCTCAGGTCTATGATGTCAGCAACAAAGAGAGCCTTTAGTCGAAGCGCTGCATTATACGACTTTCAGAGGCAGAAGTATTTGGCTTGCTGAAATCGAACCAGGCCACACCCCATCTTCACAAACACCTCTCCCCCAGACTGGGTGCGTTAGACGAACTGGCTGAGTGAGTCCATGTCAGCAAATGGCAGTGCACATGTTGGGGTGCTGGTGGTGAGGACAGTCCAGGAAGTGGTGGAGTGAGGTGGACGGCCTGATGGAGGGATCAATGTTTGTGACGACGCTGCACCAGAAGAGAGGAACACTAGACACCGAGGCAACACCTCTGTGCCAACGAATATGGCTCCAGTCAGCACAAATGCTTTCCTCCAGTATGACTCTCTCCTGCCTCTTTCAGGTTCCCACCCTTTCTCTCTTACTGAGTAATTATATTGTAGTTATTATATAGACAGTATAGTATACTATCGTCTCATTACATATGAAATATACAATATATCTTTTTGCACAAAGAGCTCCCTTTCCCTATAGATTCTGTTTCTGTTCTATATATACCATAATGATGGGACTAGGGAATATGGAAGAAAGAGAAAGAGATTATCTGTTTTTCAAGTGAACGTCCTTGTTACCAGTAATGGAAGGAATGGTTTGAGAAGAGGAAGACTAAATCTTTGCAGAGAGAAGGATGAGAAGATAGAAAAGCTTTGACATTCAGCACTACCTATAGCTTCAGTTATCTGTGTGTGAAATTGCATAAACATACACATCTACATCTAAACTAGCATAAAAAAAAGGGAGTAAAGCATCACACAGCAGACAGTGAGGAGGGAACCACTGCAAAGGCTGCTCACTGCTGCATTCCCCAAGCCCCAGCCCCTCCATTGTTTTACACCATACTTTGCGATCAGTAGCAGTCTGCTTCATTTCTTCCCATGCTCTTCCTTTCTTATTCTGTGTAGTGCTTTCTTTGTTCTGAGTTGTAGATTTTTTTAGAGATTGCAGAACCTTATGTGTATCAGTTTTGAGCAGTTATGCTCTTCTGATGAGGTGCTTTTTACCTGAATATTTTGTCCAGTTTGCTTTTGGATTTGTTTGCTCAGGTTGCCAGCAATCTTTGCATCTATGAATTGAAGTTGCCATTTGTTTTGTCAATCTTGATTGAAAGAATCAGCTGCACACAATAGTAACCCTTCATATATTTTGTTTTTCATTTCAAAATCACTATGAAAATACATACATGTCAAAAGGATTTGAACTATTTTAAGAATAACTTAAGTGGGGCATCTTTGGTTGTTTGGAAAAGCATTAATCATACAAGCATCCCACATCCAAAGGGAGAAACGGCACAAAGATTGAAAAATTTGTTTTGTGACTTTGCCACACAAGATGGTGGCTGAACGTGTGTTTAAGAGCATTGGAGTGTGAACAGCAAGATTCATAGTCAACCAGGAGGGAAGGCAGGGAATGGGTGCTGGCACAGGGGGAATTAAACACAGGTGTTATTTATGTTAACTATGGTAATATGTTTTCTATGCTATCTATGTTGAATACTCTAGCCTCTCACTTTTCAGTGCAATGGAGGGGCACCAACACCCTTCCCACTATCTAGGTACGAAGCTGTTAGCAGTACGCTTGGGGCTTGGTCAACAACATTCAGACAGGACATATGCTAATTCTCCTGATAGATGAGCTTTCAGTTTCCTTGACTAGACTCAAGTGGCCTAGACTCGAGTGGTCAGTAATGGAAGCACTTCCCTTTGAGGAGTAGATGATGGCAGCTTTGCATTGTGGAACGGTGATATAGAAAGTGAGCAATGTTTAAGAAAAGAATGAATAATAAATGTCCTCAGTAAAAAATTAAATTGGGTTGTGGGGTCCATCCCAATGTTAGATTAGCTGACCTGATATTATTGGTAGTATAAAGTGTATTCATATCCAAGAAAACATAGATTCAACCCTCTCAAGATCTTTAAAACTCTGAAATCAGCTCTGCAAGATACAGTTTTGCCAATCTGTGCTGTTGACTAAATGCAATTATATAATCAATTCTGCCTCTAATCAATAAGCTATCTATTGGTCCCCTATGAACATGATGTGTATTAGCAGAGGGCTAATTCATCAATATGAATGATTAATAAAGTCTTGTGTCAGAATGCTTTAATGGTCAGTGGTGAACTATTTAGTGAGATGAAGTGTTGGTAATGTGTCTGTCACATGCTTAATAGGCTATATGACGTGCCACAGTGCAACAAACCACCCCAATCAAGACTAAATCTTAATGAGCTTCTCAGTGTATCATGTGATCAAGTGCTCTCCATTATGCTATGATTTAGCAGTCCAACGTCTCCAAATCCCACATCGGCACAGTTTAGGAAATAAGCACCCATCTTGCTCTTTGCCCCCGATTAAACCTGGCTAATGATAGGGTTATTCACATATTGATTGGGGTGTTTGGTGCATTTCTTCTTAAACAAAATGTGACACTTAGATGTGTGAATGTGTGAATGTGGTCTATTTGAGATCATATATAGCTGAGAAAATCATTACTTCCGGATGGTCTTACCCAAAGTCAACAAAACAACAAAATTGGTTTATTTTATAAATCTATTAGTGAAATCAAGTTATACCATGATTTATTCTTCTTCCTTCTCCACTCTGATTTGAAAGAAGTTGTATTTTGGAACAGCAGCTGGTCCTCCACATTATTTAAATGATCAACTGGTGTGTCTTAAAAAGCCCATATTACTGTTGAGGATTTGTGGATTCAGTTGAGGGTTAAGTCACAATGTGACTCAGCACTCTAAGCACTGTTGTTCACTCAGAGGCTAAATAGGCTTTAGTAGCCCTGTTATGAACAAAATAATACTAGCATATTGCATAGACAGCCACATCTGTATGGAGGAGAGAGCTGTTAGCATTGGCACAAAGTAGTCAAACACACACACACAATCACACACACACACACACACACACACACACACACACACACACACACACACACTATTAGGGGATACAACTTTGTGATATTGGCTCCTACTGTTTTTATAATTTACATCCAAAACATACATTAAACATACATGTATTTG
>OMLJ01062161.1:0-12763 GCA_900302595.1 Gadiculus argenteus | reverse complement strand
GGGCGACAGAGAAAGTGGCCGCGGGAAAACATTAAATTGACATATTTAAGAAAAATTCCAGCGCAGAGGTTAGCGTGTTGAAGATGGTTTACAAAGGGGGTCTGGTTTCTGGTTATCTGCAGGGCTGCTTTTCCTAGAGAGAGGGGGGTCTGTTAGAACTCCAGTCACAGAAAAACTCCCCCTGTTTCTCTCTCTCTCTCTCTCTCTCTCTCTCTCTCTCTCTCTCTCTCTTTTTCATGATCTATTTCCACTCTATTCCTGTGGGCCTCTCTGGCTAAGCAGCCCTCCGAGAGACCGTCAGCCAGGAGCTTAATTTAGACGTGAAAATGTTGACACTGTAACTGTTCCTAAACCCCATGGTTTGACACAGCCATGACTGGCGTGTATTTACATCTAGGCCAGCACTGCAGCTATTTCCAACTCTGGTCGCAAGAAAAATTACAGGACGGTCGCAAACACTGCCAACCCAAATATCAGCTAATGATTGACTTGTTTCTTTATTGTATTCAACACTACAAACAATATCTCTCCCGGGCGGGCGTGATCGGTCCCGAGTCAAAGAACACCAAAGCCGCTCACCGAGTAACGTGACTTCCTGCGTGATCCCGTAGATGTCGACGATGGCCCACAGCGGGCAGCCGATGCTCAGGCCGCAGTGGAAGAGGATGGGCTCGCCGTCGTTGATGCTGTAGAACACGCGGCCGTGGCGGTCGGCCCAGAAGGAAAGGACGTTGTCTTTCTGGGCCAGCCTCTCGGGCAGGGCCTTGGCCCAGTAGCCCGGCCGCGTCACGAGGTCGGGGCAGGCGTACTTGGGGATCTCCGCCGAGGTCAGCTCGCTGGGGTCAAGGCTGGTGAAGCCGAAGCGCAGCGCGCCGCTCCAGCCCGTGTGCACGCCGCTGAGACGCAGTCGCACCTGCGCCGAGACACGTCGGACGAACTGTTAGACCTTTTCTTCATTCTTTCAAAAAGGTGACATGTTATACCACTAGGTGTGAATGTGATGAGCCGTTTAAAAAAATCTGCCTCTTGTGGCATCACAAGTGGGTGTGTCCACCTAGATGTGTGCCGGATAGATCAGTCTATCCGTCATACATCTAGGTGGACACGCCCACTTGTGATGGTCAGAAGAGGCCGGTTTTCTAAACGGCTTGTAACTGCTAATCACACTCTCACCCGGTGGTATAATATGTTATCTTTAAGGGAAATTTGGTCATGACCAAAGGAGTGAATCCTTAATCGCACTGACCTTCTCATAGAGACGCACGGGTCGGTGGCTGAAGGTGATGCCATTACAGAAGCTGTTTTTGCGCGTGGCGCGGCGTAGCTGGCCGTCCAGACGGACGTTCTTGCCCTTGGCGTGGGGGTGGAAGCGTGGCGACTCGAGGCTGAGGCTGGCGGGAGGAGCAGGGGTCCGTCTCTCCACACTCGACCCGCTGTTGGGAAGGATGTAGTACTGCCTCTTGGCCACTGGGCGGTGTTGTAGGGTCGAATCTGGGGGCACAGGGAGAGAGCATTTTGAAAAACAACGACAGTTATTGGCTTATTGTACTTGCACGATGTTTAAACATTATGTTTGAACATGGTGATCACAATCTAACCGTGGTGGATAAAGCACAGAGCCCGTGTGGACACAGTGGTGCGGAGAACAGAGCTGTCGCTTTTACAAATACATTTTTCAGTGCCCACAGACCCTTCAACTATATTTCTCGGACTGACAGAGAGCCGTTCATCATGTAAGCCACATATACGCACAAACCGATGTCCTGCCATGACCCTCACCACTTCTGAGACCTTTGCCTGTATAAAAATAAATAAAATGTAAACAGTGTCCCTGAAATGTATACGCATAAACTCTATCCCATCGTCTCTCTGGAATTAGTAGCACATGAAGAGTGGCAAGCTAAACATATATGTTACATTGTGCTTGTTAAACAACATCCAACCTTTTGTGTTAGCATTTTGAGAGGATATGCCTTCTACTATCTAAAGGATCATTGGCCGGGAGCTCTGAACACATTCTGAATGGCCTCTTTCGTTGATCAACAGGCATTAAATGGACCAAACAGACAACGGGCTGTTTTTAGTTTAACGTTCAATGGGAGTCCATATATATCGCTTTAGACAAGATTATGCAAGATTAGATTCATATTAATAAACGCTGCATTCCATTCTTTGGTCTGCTTGCGTGTCTCAGATAGTGGTCCTCCACATATTACATGGTTTGGGTTTCAGTGCCGACTGAATGAGGCCCTCCCAGGGGCAAAACGTTCATCCTGTCACGCAGTGATTACATTTCTGTTTATGACTCTCTGCGTGCGGCCAATATGTCAGTGAAATGTACCACAGTACATTTCCCAAATTAGACATTATCTCTGATTATATTCTAAACTATGAGCCAGCAGTAAAAACATCTGCAACATCTCAAACGATCCGCTCTTGCCTTCCACCCCTTCCCGACGCAAAAAAAAACACCCACCCACTGAGTGGTGAGGGCGACGGAGGTTGTACGTATACATAACGTACACATGGTGTGGAAAGTACAGGCTATACGTCTCAGTCCAAACTACCTTACTGACAGAGGGAGGCACCGGGTGTGAGTGGGTGTGTGTGTGTGTGTGTAGGAGTGTGTGGGTGTAAAGTAATAAAAGCATCAAACACAGAGCGGTGACTGAATTTAGACGGCCCAGCTGCCCTTATTAGATGAAACAATAGGTCATTGACCGTGGAGAAATAGCTTCTCAGGCAGTCAATGTCAAGCATTGGACCAATGCTGTTGCCTTCCATCAGGGCTATTTTGCTTTTGTGCTTTTGTGTAGTGGACGTTTCTGGTATTAGTTAAAGATAATGGGGGAATCCTGTAAAGAAGATTTATCATAGGGACTGTAGGCCCAAGAAAGTGAAACTATGTCACTATGTGAGTTAAAATGAATTTGCTAGGGGTGTTTAGGGTGACCCAATTGTTTACTCTCAATGTCTAGTAAACTCTGCTACTTTTATTCTGTATTTCTTCTGTAAGGCCCATTAATTAAAGCAATTATAAAATGCAGTACCTGCAGTATGCATACCTTCAGGGGTAAAATGTATGTAGATAAGACTTAACTTTGGAATTTGCTTTGGAATGGAATACAGCGTCGATAATTTAATAATGGCCCCTTATTTTAGAATTCCTCAAGTAAAGTAGGACGTAAAAAAAAACGTAGCTCAGAATCATACTTAAGTAGCACTTCACTCGAGCACTTTCCAAACCTGAAGATTGCTTGTAATAGGATGGTCCGAAAGACAGACGACAGGCAGAGAGGACAACAACAAAACACACAGGACTGGGAGAGAGGATTGGCTTGGACAGCTGATGATATTAACGCTGTCAGAAACACAGTCTTTCCTAGTAGACTAGTTGAGTGGAAGCACACGTGATCAAATTATTATGGAATAAATATTGTGGTTTATTTGCCTAATTATTTCCCCCAATTCATTAGCCTTATTATTAAAAAGGACCAGGTTCTCAACAACTCTGCTTCAAAACTGTTTACATAAATAATAGCCCACAAGTCCACACCTAGATGTGCTAGCCAGGAGCAGTGACCCAAACTACTAATCCGAATCGATCCGTGTAGGGAGAACTGTGAGCAACAGACAGTCAATTCAGCTGATGTACATTGAACATTTTTCATCAATCCAATACAAAAAAGGGAAGTTACGCAAACATCAAATGATATGGCTATACAACTATTGTTTACGCGTTGGAAACATCACTTGCGAGGGCGATACCGTTTATAAAGAGAATGCAATTGTGCCTCCTCTAACGCTCAACAAGGAGAATGCATTAGTCCTAATGAAAAAAACAACAATGCATGAACCGTGAACCCAAATGGCAAGGAATAAGGTTATTATATGAAATCCCCACTGAAGCGTGTGTTTTGCGGGAATAACGCGCGGAGCGTCTCCCTCGCCGCACCGAGCGCGCCTCTCTGCAGCGTCTCCAAGACGTCTGACAGCAGCGAACACACCGACGCACAAGTCGCGACATGAGGACCAGCCATGCTTCCAACGTGTTGCAAAAACAACTATCAAACTCGTTGGACTACAGCATATAACTTACAAAAAAGACATTTGCATCTTTCATTATACGGTGTTCAACATGTCTTACCTACTAAAGGCTTAGGTGTCGTATTCCCCATTATATCCACCAATTCCTCGCACCGGTTGGCAAGTTAATTTGGAATTCAACGCTCTGTCCATCTATGTATGTATCCCCTTTACGCACGGCGTGATGAAATGTAGGCTACTACCCTTTCAACCTGAGTACCAATCCCTTTCGTTTGCTCTGGGTCTTCGCTCTGAAGCGTGTAGACAGACACACCCACTCCTCTTATCTTAACCCCATGTCGCTGCGACTACCAGGCAGATCTAAGGGCTCTCAGAGCGATTTGCTAACTAGCGCACAGCTGCAGCCCCCCACCCCTCCTTCTTCAGTAGTAGCCTACACACTTCTCCTCTGTACTTCAGAGATATAACTGAGAGGCTCTTCCATTTCCGATCCAATGTGCGCTGCACATAATTAAATCATGCTCTGCTGCTCTAACGCATTGCTAAACAGAACTTTCAACCTGCATAAGCATCAGCGTCGTCGTTCCTTTAGTGTGTAGTATACTATTTTTACAGATGCACACCCCATCCTTCCCACATTCAACACTGTTCACCAGGGATGTTTTTGAACAAGCATTCACATGAATGTGAGCATGTATAAGCCTACATGCTGTAAACCTGATACCACTCATTGTTTAAAAAAAAACATGACCTTTCTGCCATGAGCAGTCGTTTGGGAGACTTAAGCCCCAACATCCAAGCAATGGTTTCAGTCAAGCTCAGTTATGTGGGAAACACACACACACACACACACACACACACACACACACACACACACACACACACACACACACACACACACACACCAGCAAAAGTAAAAGCAAAAACTGTCATTACGCTTCATACTTGTCGCGCTCACACCAAAAGATAACCGAGGATGCTGCGTTTCTGAACACTGTCAAGCTCATTTGAGGAAATCCCCGCATTTTTCCACCGTGCCCTCTGCCCTCTCACAGCCTTGGATGCTGGACTACCCTCAAGCTGTTTCCTGTCTGGCGGACCACGCGGGTCTCTGAGGACCCATGCACTGCAGGACTATCTGGGCACGGTCCTGGAGAGCAGCAGTGATGACAGGGTCAGGACGGTGAAGGTTCTGAACCTGGTGAATCCTGCAGCGACCGGCTCTTTCTCTCTGGACACGGCCTTTGAAACGAAAGGAAACCACGATTAAAGCTCTGCAGGTTACAGGTTATTGAGCAAACACAGCTCAATTTCGGACGAGAATTGTGCTCTTTTTCTCCCGAATGTTGAATCATTTGAAAGGGTTGTTATGTTCACGTGAAAATGTAATTAGCATAGTAAAACACACAAGGCAAACACCGCAATGATGTTTTTATTGCAGATTATGTTTTTTAAATCATTTTGATCATTTGCTTCTGCACGCTATGACTCAACCGTTTGTTTGGTTGGGTTTTTACACTCCCTTATTTTGTATTTATATTGGACAGGATGTGCTTTGTGATATGTCCCTCATTAGAAAAAAAAAAGAACAAAGTTCCGTACAATCTGGCATAATTCAAACTAACTATCCGGTTTGAAGCACGGCTCACTCCGCATCCAACGTTGCTTTGATTGAATAAAGACGAAAGGCCATGTCACGAGACCCCTTCAACTCGGCCAATTAGACGCGCTCTCATCGAACGCTCCGAGGGCTAATATGTATCCGGTGCGAGAATGCTGTTTGGGTGCACGGGGGCGTGAGTTAATTATAGCTCAAAGACAAAAGCTTTTGTTTCTACCTCCTCAATGCTGTTTGTTTTAGCAGGATATGGTGGGTCCACACATGAACCTCGCAAGACTTGGCGTCTGAGGGAGAGGCTGAGGCTGAAGTGAAATTCCTCAACCCCCTCATTGCCGTTGCCTCAGAAGGGAAAGGAGCTGCCATTGCAAAAGGGGATTACCGCAGGAAGTATATACGTGTATATGCAAGGCGACGATGCCCTCAAGAGTAATGGTAACCAGTTCTCCTGACTCTCACTCCCACGGTGAGGAATTAGTGAATGCCTTCTGATCGTCAATGGGGTCTGAAGGCGATGCGTTCGGTCATGTCGGCTGCCGTGGGAAATAGTTGTACAGATTTGTTGCCGATTATATGGTTAGGCTTCAGTGTTTTTCAATGCTGCGCGGCTTAGCCGATGATTGACAAACAACCTATGACAGTGATTAGTGAGTAGGGCCTCCGTCTCGACAGACACATACCGTCTTCCAGGAGAGACGAGTGGAGTAAGAGTAAATGGAGTATCATTTGAAGCGAAACCGACCAATGTAACTAGGTGGACCTGTGCAGAGGCTGCATCTGTTTTCTTGAATTTAAATTGACACAAACAGAAACACACTCTTCACGTGATTGCCCTGCTTTAAGGTGCTACGGTGTTTACACAAGGCTAATTTTACCCCGAGAACGAGGACTGAAGAGGCCGCTCGGCTCATGAGAATAGCCCCAGATCCTGCCTGCCATGCGGCAGAGTGGAGGGGCTGGTCCTGGGGACACTCAAGTGTTACTTTGCAAAGTTTCAGCTTATAGTTTCTAAGGCTCTGCCGAAATGATGAGCAGATGGCTTTTCGGGAGGTTCTGTACGCGGTGGTCCCTGCATTAGGAGCCAGGCTGCTGTCCAAACCCCCAGCCACCGGTCCAATGGTGGAAATGAGTCATACCCACCTTCTATGCGAACACAATTATCTCCATCCAGCAGACGAGGGCCAACACAATGAGCTACACTTGCGCTAATGTTCTTTATATTCCTGTGGTTGCTTCATGTTTGTGTGTATTCTGCAGGACCCTCACATCTGTTTTCATTCCTTGCTTGTGGTCTTCGGTTTTATTATGTCATTTTTATTACTGATCATCAAAGGTAAGCACCTGCCTCTTAGGTTTGGTAAGAGTCCAACGGCGGCTTCACCCCCTGTATGACTAATGTGCCTCCCGTGGACAGAGGTATAAACAGGTTTGATATGCTAAGGTTGGGAAAGTATTTTGCTAAAGCGACTGTGCAGCATTTGCCTTTAATTGCAGCCATTTTTAAGAGGAGCTCTTGCCATGTGCTTTGTGCCCTCACAGATTGTTCTGATTTATGAAATCCCAAGTTCATGCGGCTGAATCCTGTATTGGTCTTGAGCAGACGATCTGCATGCATGGTTTCACTTTTGCAATGTCAGGTTTCTGTATACTGAAATCCCCACAAATATAAATCACAGGCATCTGTTGGAAGCAAGGTAAATAAGACATTGGCAATGCATTGAGTACATAGTAGCCAAGTATATTAACATATATCTATACTGTATCGATAGATATAAATCATAGTATATTGACAGATGACTGGACAGATGGTTATATTATGGGTGCAGTGTGTAGAATTTAGAGGAATCTAGAGGAATTGACCTGGCTAAAATGGAATATAATACATTTTTTAATTTGCTATAATCCCATGAAAATAATCATTGTGTCTCTGTTACCTTAAATTAGCACTTTGTATCTACATAGTGGGAGGGTCCTTTTCCCATGCCATCTTGCACCACCATGTTTCAGCAGCCCAGAACGGACAAACAGTTTTAGAGAAGATAATAAGACCTTCATAAGATCTTGATTTGTCTTACTTGCCAGCTATTACCTATAATTTTACAGACAAAATTACTTTTATTATTACAAATGATAAATCGATCAAAGAACCTCATCCCTTGACACTTGTCTACTCAATGCTATCATAGACTATTACATCATGGAATACCTTTTGGCACCTTACAGGCCAGTACAGGCCAGCATAGCTTCTCATGCAACATTGGAAAAGAGAGTATGAGGGGGGGCACTGAAAAGTAATTGTTGTTGATAAAAATTCTAAAAACAAAAATGACTCAAGATGTTAAATGTTCCTGGCTCACCTTCCATTTTGCAGACTAGATCATGACAAAGCATGTTTGCCTGACATTTAATAATCCTGCCTTGCAGCCTTTAACCCAATGTAAGCGTTTCCCAATACGCTTACATTTGGTGACAGCTTGGATGAGTCAGTCTCTCTACCTAAAATTCACAACAGATAACGTCAAACTCAAGGTCAAATAGCCAATAGAATGTTTTGCTTCCAAAAAGAAAGTAAGACAATGACTCAATGTCATGCTCTTAAAACTGCCTCCTCTTCTCATATATGGCTTTGAAGCATGCGATCGCTGTAGGGCCCAATGTGGAACGTCTGCCATGTTGTTTTAGGCCTCTCTCTGTCAGTGGGAGTCATGCTAAAATTGGCCATTCAATGGATTTAACCAGATGCACAGACAGTGGTCTTCCTCCATCTGGTCCATTGTCTTGGTGTTCTTTGCAGTGAGGAACGGATGCACCACCAAAGGAGTTGCAGGAAGCACTCTTGGCTCAGAACAACATGACCAACATCTTCTAGTCTCTGCAAATTGCTTGCTGCTACACTGTGTAGGCCGTCCTATAACATAGAACCAGATATACATCTAGTGTGTGCACATGCTTTAGGTGTTTGTGTGGTTCCTCCCAATATACGTCTTCCTGTATTGTTTATTTTCTCAAAATATGTACTGTCAGACAGAATGGTCCACATCTGTACGGCCATAATTCATAACTAAGAAATCAGATAACATGTGAATTAACAATATAAAGTGACTATAGTGACTATTCTCCTAACTATAATAACACTTCATCCATCATGTTTTCCTCTGATCTTCTGCATCCAGTTAGACACTGATGGGAACCGAGGATTTACAGTGTGGACTGAGGTCATAGCTGAGATCATAGCTGAGATCAGCTGTGAACTAGTCTGAATAAGGAACAGAGAACGACAGAAAGGTCTCGGGGTTGCCGGTGTTAAGATCTTTGTCGTCTTTAAAAGCGACTCCAACCCTGCAGTGGTCAAACAGTCTGACAAGATATATAAACCAGTCAAGCATTACATTTATAACAAGAGCATGTGAAGTGAATTGTTTGTATTATAATTTAGCCTGCAGTTATTTGATAAACAAAGTTATGTTTATGTGTTTGAAAAGTCTTTAAAAGGTGTTCTGAAAATCATCTAAACCTAAAATATTTCCAATATGTTGTGGTAATATTCCCAAATTCTGAACTGTACATACACTGTAGATTATGAATTGTAAATCTTTCCTACATTCAAACATTATGTTCAGATGTTCTGAATGTTCTTAATGTGCTAGCTTTTATTCAACCACGAATCACTGTACTCTTTGTCTTTGGTCCTTTCATTTCATAGTTCACTTGAGGTTGTTATTGCATGTTTATATATATATTTATATTTCCTCAAACCAATTGCAAGTGCTCTATGTGAGAACACTCACCAACAAGCACCCTGAACTAATTAACAACGTCATAAATTCTTAAGCAGATCTTAAAAACATCATTAAGAACTTTGCCTCAACAATCACAAACAATAATTAAAAAGCCATTCTCAATTGTTCGGATTTTAATCTTTTTAATTAGTGGTGGTCATTTGAACCTTAAAATGTAATTAACTGTTGGGCGTATTGGGATCTTTCTTCATAACAGTCAGTGGTGGTGCACTGAAATGTGTACAAAAGCTGGATTCAGTGTGCTACAGACCTTGACCAGAAGGGCATGTACGTACACTGGATGAACTGCACTGTCAAGACTGTCAGGTCTCTGAGAAGGTCAAAGTGAATATCTTCTCTTTCAACGTGGATGAGACAGCCTGGGGCTTTAGGATGAAAGAAGTTGCCATGGCTTGCAAATGTTCAAAAGGTACAGAATTTGTATCCCCGTCCATCAACCAGCATGCCATGTCACATGTTCAACCTGTGTAAACCTCTCCAAAATAGCTTTGTCTTTTGGCATATTCCACGAGGGCATTGTCACGACTGCTTTGCTTGTTACATAACAGAAATGTATCTTTGAACATGCTCTCTTTTACAACTCCATGCTATTGTTAGCCCAACACAGCAACAGGGACTAGTCCGGGAATCCAGTTGAAGCTCCCTGGAACTTTATAGTTTTCCCATGGAATGCTGTACCAGCTGCCCTCTTCCCCAGCCCTCTCTAGGGGTTGTGAGTGACCGAGACGCCCTGTGGCTTCATGTTTATCCACACAAAGCAAAGAAATCATGGCCATGTGGCACAGGAGTGACAACTGTTAGCAATAGCCATTCCCCCATTTCCATTGGTCAGGATCAAGGATTAAATGGACCTGGATTGATCAAAGTAAAATTTCTCATATCTTTGCTTGATTGCTTGATACTTAAGACGCAGACTGTAAAATGTAGTGGCACTTGGCAGAATTGCACTATAATATTCCTAAGTATGTTTTAATTGACTATCCCATGAAAAAAAGGTATTCAGTTTGTTGCAATCTGCAACCTCCCCGCTCGTTGCTTCTACATTCTACAATGCTGGACCTTTAAGGACGTGTGACTCACGGCACTTAGCCGAAGGGCGATATCCTCCGGTGGGCCTGTTATAAAATGGCTCTCCCCTCACAGACGGTTAAAAGATTATGAAAATAACTCAACGTGTAACATTGTTCTTACTTCAGTGGCTGTCACAAGGGAAGGACATCGGCTGGACACGCTGACAAGATTCTGTCATGCTCCATCATATAGCTCTGGATGGGTCACTCAATCATGTCAGCTGTCATGAGGCGCTGGTTGCCATGTCCTGTTCAATCCCATAACATTGTTCTGCTCTGCTGGAGGGTCAAGGGCGATTTCAGCATCTGTAGGGGTCTGATTCCATGAAGCATGCTTGGAAGTGAACAGCGTTGCCTAGGAGTGTAATTGTGACCTTTCGTTTAAGTGTGTGATGTGCCATGCTCTAATGCAGCTATATTAGGAAACGTTTTACAGGTGAAAAGCACCGCCATTTCAATGTTCCTTGCAGGTAGCTGCAGGCATGTCCTTTTTTTATTCACTTTGCATTTACTTTCATCATATAGCTGAGAGTGTGTGTCTGTGTCTGTGAAGTGTGTGTAGAGGAGGGCTGGTTTAAGAATCAGACAGTCAGTCAGTCAGAGTCAGACAGTCAGTCAGTACCCACCAGGGGTACTTTTCCCGCTAGGAGGATTTGTGGGTGTGGTTTGGAGAGAGGATCCGGCCAGGATCCACCCTTCAGGACTCTTTGAAGCGGCTCAGAAAGTCCTCCAGCAGAGGAGGTACTTTTCTGAGCTGCTCGTCGGAGCTCGTCGACGCTCCGTTGATAAGCGTCTCGGACTTCCCTGTGGTGCGTTCGAGACGACTGGGAGCTACCGCGTGAAAAAAAAAAGAGTCTTGGACTGAAAAAGTCCTGGTGGGTACGTGGCCTATTGGGTTCTGGGGATCACCTGTTCTGAAATCAATGTGCACAGGTTCAACAAGACAACACCACATCAGGGAGAAGGTTACTCTCTAGCTAAACCAGCTCTTGGGGGGGATGATTTCAATAAAGCTGATGTTAAAGCAGTAATATTGAACCGTATCATGACTGCCTGGTAAAAGCATTGGGCTGAAAGAAACAAAGGGAACAAAGGGTGTCATTTATAGGAAATAAAGCCAAAAGTGGGAGGAATGAAAACAATAGGCAAAAACTCCAGGAGGCAAACAATCATATCAAGATTGAGGTTAGCACATACGGCGTCAAATAAAACAATGCATTTAACGATTGGTGAAAAGACTATAATGCCTCGGATTCTCTGACGTCTCTGGTATTTCCACAATGAGACTCGTAGTCGAGTCGAGGCACCACCGCCGAGGCACCACCGCCGCGAGTCCGCGACATGGAGCGGGCAGCGGGACTCCGACGGGAGACAATCCCGGGCAACTCTCCTCCATGTTGAGGTTCAGTCTGTAGGCTACTTCAGATTGATGTGGAAGTGGAAGAACAAGAGACCAGAGTCGTTTGAGAGTCATATTTTCCAGAGGCGCACACGGCTTTTGGCCGTGATACTATTCAGTATATAGATATCTAGCCTATATATAATATGATATTATTTAGATATAGAGCTCCAGGACTCCCGCCGGAGCACTCAGTGTTCTGGAATATTTACAAAACACGGCCAAAAGCTGTGTGTGCCTCACCATTGTGATACATCCACTGTAAACACTAGCGCACGTTACCGTGGCCGCAGGCTGCTCAGGGCCACACCCCCACCCTCCACCTTGACATACCCCCACCCTCCACCTGGACACACCCCCACCTGGTCCCACTTCTAAAAACGGCGCGTTTGTGGAAAGCTCATTGTGGGGCTGGCTCGTAGTGGCTGTGATTCTGCACCTGGGATGAATTTCTTGAACATCTTCAAATACTGAATTAAGGGCCCACTAACACCATATAAGCATCCATAAAATAGAATGCCATGGGACCTTTAAAGGAACAGGGTTAATAAAGACAAGTCTGTTTATTTGTTTTGTTGTTAGGGGACTCTGGCCCACATTCCATCATAGTAGGTGGCGGTAATGCACCGTAACGCTAGATGTCATCCGCCATTAAACAAAGAAGAAGAAGAAGTAGAAGAAGAAGCGAGCAGGTATACTACAGGTCTCCAGGGAAGCCATGGCTATCCAGGTCCTAACACGCTCTAGCTGCAGTACAGCAGGTCTTAACCGGTCGCTATAGCACTAGGCTTTGACGGGCTGAGCTACGCTGAGCTATCTCTCACTCATC
>OMLJ01062158.1:0-11948 GCA_900302595.1 Gadiculus argenteus | reverse complement strand
GAGGGCAGCCATAGGCAGTGTCTGGGTGCGTGTGTGCGTAGGCGTGCATGTGGGTGTGTATGTGTGTGTGTGTGTGTGTGTGTGTCTCTCTGTGTGTCTCTTTGTCTGTCTGTCTCTCCCTCTGTCTTTGTGCGTGTGTGTGCGTGTGTGTGTGTGTGTTTGTCTGTCTGTCTCTGTGTGTGTCTGTGTCTGTGTGTGTCTTTGTGCGTGTGTGTGTGCGTGTGTGTGTGTGTGTGCGTGCGTGTCTCTCTGTCCGTCTCTTTGTCTGTCTGTCTCTCCCTCTGTCTTTGTGCGTGTGTGTGTGTGTGTGTGTGTGTGTGTGTGTGTGTGTGTGTGTCAGTCGGTCTGCCCATCAGTCTGTATGTCATCAGCCTGCCATCTTGTGTCCACAGGCAACAAAATAACGAAACACCTTCCTATTGTGTTTTAGCTAAATGACGAAACACCTTCCTGTTGTGTTTTAGCTAAATGACGGCGGCAGCATTTGATTCACTGACCTTCTCTGAACGTTTCCGTTCACAGCATCAGCACCACGCTGGCAATGTCAGTACCCGCTGTGAAAGGGCCGTTTTGATTTGATTCATTATATTGTATCAAAGTGCCTTACACACACGAAAAGACATAAAATACAACTGAGGATTTAAACACAAAAAGTCCAGGACTTATTTCCATTGTGGTCCTCACATAAAAGATCAGGACAAGACAGACAAGACACTGTTGAGTTTGTGTAGAGGTTTAGTGGTATCAATGGGAAAATACTTGGCAGAAAGGAAATCTAATATTAATATGTAGTATAAGTATGTTTTAATGGGTGAATAATCCCGTGGAAATGGTTCTGTTTTTGTTACCTTAGTTTGACCTGTTACACCTACATGGGGGTCCTCTACCATGGAGGCTGACAAACACACCACACACCGTGTGTTATACTATGTATCCAAGAAGCTTAACCCTCTCGGACATCAAAATCAATCTCCACACACACACCCACTGTGGTGTTATTTATACACGTCTCCTCGTAGTACTAATGCACAGATGGTAAAATTGTGTAGCAAATGGCAGTTTGTGTGCATAGGTGTGCGTTCTTCAATATATCCACGCTACGAAGCGTTCTTTTTTTAGTTCGTTTTCCTGTTCGATACCTGAAAGTATATCGGCATACAAAACAAAAATAGCGATACAACTGCTGTCATGTCAAACGCAACCTATATGCCGTACCGCATTGCAAGTACAATGGCTTGGAGCACTGACTGCTATAGAGATGCATGAGCAATACGTATAACAAGTCCTCTAATTTGCGTTAATTATAAGTCTATGAAGAAATACCTCTGCCTTGTCCAACAACATGTACAGTGTCCATGGTGACTATGACTATGTACTTTATTTACTTTACTTCATGTATTTTATTGGCGCGGGTAAAAAATGGAACAAATGATCATGTTCAATGTGTAAAAGGACCTTTACTTGATCTACAGTAGAGTACATTTAAAGACTAAATAACATAATACAATTCATAAATGTCTAAAAGAATCACTTGACACTTGGCTACCCGATATTGTTGTAGACGCAAACGTCATTATGGAAGTAACTACCAGCCCCTTACACAATAGTTGTTGGATTGGGAGGGGGGGGTCACCTCTAGTGGTCACCTCAATTTTTCCCAGAGGACCTTTAATAGTAGCGAGGAAGTATAACAGGAATGACTCACTTGATTAGTTATCTTGGCTGTCTCCTTCACTCTCCCTCTCTCGCTCTCTCTCTCTTGTATCTCCGTCTCCATCTCTCCTCCAATCACGTGGGCCCTCCGTTCCCGTCTTCCACTCTTCTCCCCGTCTCTGTCGGCTCTGCGAGGCGTGGCAGCTGTTGCTGTGTGGTATTTCCATGTGGCATTTTCAGCAGCCTAATGAAAACACAATCAGACATAATGACATGTTTAAGAATGGGGAGTAAAGATTTGAGCACAAGTGGACTTGGGGAAGTGGCTGAAGTGGGTTTTGATTGTACTAATTATGTAATTCCCCCTGCCTCCCTCTTCGTCAATACCCAGGCCTCTTTACAAAGAGCCCCGTGAGAGGCCCCCGCAAGTGTTTAACACGGCAGTGATTTATAATTACGCTTTCCGGTTCCAAAAAACATCAAGCGTAGTAAATGCACTCGTTTTTCATCATCCTCATCATCAGCAAGATGTGCGTGTTGCACTTCATTGTCCCTGTGATCGGTTATCGTGGCTCTGAAAGCCAACGTGGACTATTTAGGCCCCTTCCCTTGTCACTCACTGGTGGTGCCACAAAGTGATATTGAGATAATGGGGGTAATTTGAAAAGGCATTATATTAAAATCGGCCAGCTTTCACAGCTACAGCACACAATCTCTCTCTCTCTCTCTCTCTCTCTCTCTCTCTCTCTCTCCGTGTACCTTTTTATCTCGTCACCATAATGGCCCCATCTTGTAGGATGCAATTTTATTGGTGTTCTTTGAAACGTTAGATAAGCACAGCATCTGGAACCACTGAGGTCTTGGGATCTTGGTAAAATAACAATATAAAAATTGAGAGCCATTATTAGCAAAGTGAAAGATGTTACCATGACCACGTTTCCAAAAGACGTGTTTTTCTTTCTTTCTTTTCTTCTCGTACTGGTTTCTGTGTTTGTATAATTCCTAAAGAGGCATTGCCTATTGGACGTCGTTATACCACTGCATTACCATTCTGTTGTTCAGTGTTTTAAGGGTAGGACAAACACAAAGAACAAACTGAACGCAACGCAACTGCTATATCAAATATTCATATTATGTGTATTCAACAGACAACCAAACAAACAAACAGGCGCACGGAACGAGCAAAGGGGGCAAGACATACAAAGGCAGTGCAGCCAACCTACATTCCTCCCTTGATACCGTCTCTATAAATATACAGTATATATACGCAGAATAAAAGCGTACGTGTTTCTCTCCTGCAGATAACCAGGCCATGGTGTCCCATTCAGCGGTGAGCATCCGTATCCTGGACGTGAACGACAACCCCCCAGAGCTGGCCTATCCATACGAGGCCTCCATCTGTGAGGACGCAAAGCCAGGGCAGGCAAGTCAACTGTGGAGGCTAGCCTTGAGTCATGCTATGCAGGGATTTATTAAGAAAGGGGTAAGAGTATGTGTAGATGCTGGTCATGCAATCATGTATGCAACAATACAGCAATACTTCCCAATTTAATACTACTATTCGTAGTATTAAATATTGCCCATGCGCGGTGGAAATTCTGCTTTTTTCCTCACTTGGCATTTTTAGAAGAGCACGTAAGTACATTGAAACGCAGCAATATGGTTCAGAAACTGAGCTTATACGAGACAAGTATGTCTTACATTATTTCTACTTTGGGTTGAGGAGGCTAATTTTACTGGTTTGACTTTTTCTCTATTTAGTACCTAGTACATTTCCTGTACACAGGGCTGCATGTCAAACTGAAGACATGTGTGGAGGATCTTTAGAATGGTATGTGTGTTTTAATCAACGCACAAATGCAGGCCTGGTATGTTAAAGGGGTTTGTCACGCTCGGCTCTTTTCTAATAGAGTAATGCGTTAATGTCAATTCAACATCCACTAGGATCTTTCCAAGCTTTGCAGCCAAACAAAGGGCAGAAATATTTGGAGCAATTATGAACACTAATCCCAAATAAATGGTCCAACTTTTTGCGATTTTCTTATATTGTATGGTTTTCTCTATGATAGATATGGGTAATGGGTAAAGATATGGGTTAGGTATGGGTAAAGATCCTGGTTTGGATCATTTTGAAAGTGCTCATGCAATATTGTACTACTGTTGTGTTTATTACATAGGTAGCCATTCAGTACAGCTGGATATTTTTACGAGTCTGATGTATTTTGTCGAGTTTGCAGGACGCAGCTGTGCAATCAGTTGTTGAACCGTGTAATATCGCTGTTTATTACACAACGTACGAGATATCGAGTGCAAATATGGGTTTTTAGAGCGCAAATATAGGATGATATTACACGGGTCAACAACTGATCAGCTGCGTCAGCGCGCGGTCAAACGACAGTTAAACGCGGCACAATAAATGGTGGAAAACTCATTCTTTCCTTGATTTATTTGTTGTATAATAAATCATTTATTACACAGAAAGTCGTTTAGTACTGCTGTATATTTTTACTCGTCTTTGTATTTTTTGTATTTGTATAAAATACGTCAGACTCGTGAAAATATTGTGAAAATATCCGTACTGAACGACTACTTGTGTAATAACCTATATATATTTGTACTCTCAAAAGCTATATTTGCACTCGATATCTTGCATGTCATGTAATAAATATAAATATATATGTATATATATATATATAATATCCCATCTTCTCATATCACAGGACACAAATAGAACCTAAAGCCTGCTTACCTTATCTGTATCATCTGCTTCTGTCAGCTGTTGCCTCTGCCCTCCAATTACAATGATGTACTGTATATATTTAGGTTAAATCCACATCTGGTGATTATTGATTCAACACTACATATGTGCCAAAGTGCTGCTGTTTCAGCTCTCTCCATGAATGGCAGAGCCAGGGCTTGAATCATGAATGATTGGGTTGTATTGTTTTATATATGTAGTGGTTGGTAAGAACAAAAGGACTGTAAATTGGGGAAATAAAAGAAAATGACGCGCCGTCTATGTTAATTTCACCCAGGAAAGTGGTGGACTCTGTAGAAATCATGAAGCATTTTAATTAGCACAGATTGATATAATAAATTCATGAGCCGCAAGGTTGTGAACTATAAAAAACAAAGTTGATACCCATGGCTATAAAAATGGCCATGGGTGAAATTGAAATGAACAAAATTAATGAAATCAAAGTATAAAATTGCCTAGTGTCTCAAGTCCAGTTGATCTAACCACAGGTTATCATGAAACATGGAGACTGGATTGGAAGCTTTATAGACCCTGGTTGCAGACCCAATTATCATTTGTAGAGCAGTTAAATAATTAACAGAATAAGGGCTCCTTTGAGTTTGTGTGTGCGTGTGAGGTTGGGGTTGGTTGGGATTGGTTCATGCTGGAAGCGACAAGTATATGTCTCTCTCTCTCTCTCACTCATTCACTCACTCACTCACTCACTCACTGAGGTCCAGAGTGCATCGTTTCTGAGCCTGCACAGCCTTACTACAGCCCTTCTCACGGTGGTGTGGTCTGATCTTTCTCCTAGCATGCACTGCTACCTCCTCCGTCTCCTCTGTCTCCAAGAGAACACATTAACCTTCATGCAGCTCTCACACAAAGACGATTAGTCTTCCTGGCGAAATGAAAAGAAGACGAGACAAAAAAGCAACCTTTGTTGGATGCTTCGATGACACATTCTTTGAAATACTTGGTATTCATGTCCTCCACTTAGTTTCTTCAATCCTAAAGTATTTTGTTCTTTGATGTGTTACATATTTCCAGCCCTTTCTCCATTTGACTCGGTGAGGATGTAGTTTATTCTCGTTTATCCTCGGTCTGAGCTGGATTGGGAATGTGGCTTGGATCCAGTGCAGTCTGAAGCCCCACCACCACCCCACGAGATTCCCTGTTTGGGGAGCTTGGGATATGTGTTTGATTTTATCTGTTTTTGTAAAGTTAATAGCCTAAATTGTGTTTGGTTGTGTTTTTGGTTTGTGTAATTGAAGTTGTGTATATATGTATATGGACAGTTGCCCAACAAGACAAACGTGCCAACTTTAAGTGGCCCCAGAATAGAAAGCTGAATGCCAGAATTGACCGATCTTTCTGGAATTGTGGCTTTGTTTTGGGAATAGAGTGAATAACTAATTAAAACATGCCTTTAAAGTACGCTTCTTTCATAGAAGAATAATTTAATCATAAAAGATTGTTCCATGGTACAAACCATGCGTTCGCTACTTCAAGATGAAGTTGAAAGCGGGAATGCAGTAATGTGGCCCCACTGGCTTAATGCGTAAAAGTGACAGAGCACCAAACCAACACCTTTCAGGGTTCTGCAGTGCTCTAATTCAAAGAACTTACTGGGATTATTTTAGTAATTCCCTAAACAAGCTAGCTGCGGGGCTAGTCTTGCCATTGCGGCCCTGGCTTGTGAACGGAATAAACTTCATTTTTGGTTTCCGTGCTGCACAACACTGTGGCACTGAGTGACTGACCGCGGTCCGTCCCTGTGTGTAGGGGTCTGGGAGCCCTGGAGCATAAGCATTTGAACTGTAGAGTAGCGAGTAGCGAGAGGCTACCTCCATAACGCATTTTTGCATGATGGATTTGGGGTAATGACACACACAAACAAACACATGCATGCAGGCTCTCTCTCCGCCACACACACACGTGTATGCAACAAGCTGTGCTCATCTGCCATTGATTGAGAGTCATTATTTAAGCCTGTGGGATATATTAATATATTAAACATCAGAGTATCAGCATTTCACTGTTTTACCCCCCTCCCCCCTCCTGGGGTTATGAGTATCCCATGATTGATAGCAGTTTTTATTTTCACTAATTATGTGAAAACACATTATGAATATTAATGTTTTTTTTTACCACCGTCTCTGGGAGTGGAAACATGTAAGTCAATGTATTGTTATACCAGTGGCTAGTCACTCATACCCATCATAGACACAACTCCTACAATAGCAACAAGTCAATAGGGCACAACATGACACAATCTGACGGCTTTGTACAATAATTAACTCATTGTCGTCCTCTGAACTGAGTACGTCTGTGTATTTATTTCACATTTCAGTTTGTGTTAAAGGTCTTTCCAGAGGACAGTGAGTGCGTGCCTTTCAATTTTAGTTTCAAAATGTTTTTTTCTTTTGCAGCAAGAGACGTTAAAGACAGAATATTGACCCAGGTCAAGTCAGTCAAAGTGATTATTCCACAGCAACAAACCTCATGAATGGGCAGTTTGGAACAGTGCTCTGTGTTTTTCCACCCAATCGAACCGAAGCAGCTGTCCTTTGATCTAATAAATTTCTCCAAAATAACAAACACATTTTGGGCCCTATCTTGCATCCAGCGCAATTGACTTTCTACACCGACGCATGTATCGTTGCTAGCAAAAAGCGGATAGCGCAGTCGGTATTGCTATTTTGACGTGCCATAGCAGGATGGAACTGCAACATAACCTTACAGTGTAAGGTTATGTTGTAAGGCTTACACACACGTAGGCTATACACAGCACAAACATGCAAACGATTAGCCTAATTGAAATATTATGATGTCAAAGATTGTTGATATGTGTGAAACTGCATAGAAATAGCGTGTCAATGTGGATTGTGGAAACATTTTTTTTCCATAGGGGCTGCATGAATGAACACTGTAGTAGGCTATGCCATGCGTTAAAATAATAATAATAACAATAAACTCAAGCAAAGTATTTCCCAGCCTTCCAAAGCAAAATCTCGTTTTGTTGTATGTAATATGATAACATTGGTTAAATTATTCGCGAAAGAACAGCTGATAGACAAGCTGACAGCGGTAAGAAGTTGTACTTTTAAAACAATGCATCTGCAAACACCATACAGCAAACACATAACCATCCATGGCAAAAACAGCAACAAGTCGGCTGGGACGAATTGGCGTAAACCAAGGACGAAGCGTTTTTTTTTTCAAGATTAGTGATTTTCATTTTTTTGGCAGAATGTGCAAGTTGAGATCATGAGGAAGCCACTCCATGTTTCAGATAACAGTATTGGTTGCCTTAAAAGTATACATTTTGTATTTGAAATTGGGTGTAGTTTCAGGAAAATGGTGCCTTGTGTTCTTTTTTCGGCCAATCAGCTGCACGTTAGAAGCGAACCACATGGCTACTTATTCAGCGCCCCTGCATAGTAACTGCTACTTGTGACAAACTTTCTCCAGAGCTTATGTACAGCATACGGTTGGATTCTTTAGCTGCTGATAGAGAGCGGCAGGACATACGAATAATTGGACATCTCGAGACAAACAGACGCACAGTAGTTACTTCGTAGAGGACTCCACCAAATGAAATGAAAAGAAACCCAGACCACTTATTATTATATCGGAGGCAATGACGTCTGCAGGAATACTTTTCAGTTTCTAATGGGGTGAGTTTAACATCCAAGTTATCTACTTTGCATTATGTGTTCACTCAACCTGGCCCCTCTTACACAGAGGCAAAACGCGGTGGCGCAAAATTGTAAAGGACGATCTACGGATTTCAGACCAACCCATTTTAGATTTGCATTGGGCTCAAGAGTCATTTATCCGGTGGTATGATAGCAACAGCGCCAGAGATCCGCCCAGAAAGCTACCTGCGTTTCACGTTTCATATTTGTGCTTCAGGCCATTAAAATAGGGCGCATAATTATTAAGGTAGAACAAATATCAGAGGCACACATCAGTGTTCATCATCAACAGTATTCTTTCTTTGTCCTCGTGAGACCATCCAGATATTCAAGTTTGCGTTTCATATTAAATAAAAGTCTGGCCTTGGTGGGGCAAAAATTTATCTGAACATAGTTAAAAAAATATCAAGCCAATCAAATTCGATGCATTTTTGAAATTCTTACTCCAGTCTTATTCCAGTCAGAAGTAAAAACATTTTTTTTCACATACGGTCTCTATCGGTTAAGTGTTGCATTTCCTCCATTGATTGCTACACTTTCCTTAAGCAACACCATGTTGTCGAGTCTTAACAACACTCCTGGCTTCATCATAAACTTAAGTGTCCTCCCCAATAGCAACGATTGTTCCTATCAGTGTTACATTTTAGAGGGAGGCTTCAAGGGCTCGAGCCTAGATTGATCTTCAGAAACAGAATTTGCTCACGAGATCAGGATGGTCCCACAAGGTTGCTTCGACAAGGCTTATAAGGGTCCTAAAACTTCAAATGAGCTTGCTTTGGCAAAGTCTTATTTTTACGCAAGATATCCATATATATCCTCCTTATCCAGACGTGAGTTACGATACTAACAACGGATAGGAGGAAAATTGTCATGATGACGGTGATGTTTTTGTCATGATTGATGGTATATATCTCCTCCCTCCTTCCTCCCGCCATCCCTCTCCTTTCTTCCCTTCCACACACCCGCCTGCACGCATGGCATGGAGACTGGCACACACCTTAGCATTACAGCGTGTCACTGTCACATGCGTAGCGCGTCAGATCAGGCTGCCATGTAAGCTAGGCTAATGAGGTTCGCCTCCTCCAGCACCAGGTCTCTTATCTGTGGGTGTGGAGCCGCTGCGGAGAATCAGCTTAGCTTAGTGTTAGTATTTAGCGCCGCGTCAAGGTTGTTCTTGAATCGGGCTGTTGGCACGAGAACGCATTTTGTATTTATGTGTGTTTGTGTGTGTGTGTGTGTGGTTTCGCTGGGCATACTGTATATTCTGTTAGAAGGAAGAAGAAAAAAGGGAATTGGGTAAAGGATGAGGGAGGGGGAGGGGGTGGTGCAGTGTGATGGATGGAGAGGGTGGGAGTGAGGCTGTGGATGATCATAGGATGAGGGTGAGGATGGTCAGGGGGAGGGAGGAGAGAGGATGGGGTGAGGGAGGGGGTATGAATGTGGGTAAGGTTGAGGGTGAGGGTGGTGCAGGTGGTGAGGGTTGGGGGTGAAGATAGGAGTGAGGAAAGGGGTGGAGATGACATGAGGAAGGGGATGAATAATGGTGTGAGGACAGAGGAAAGGAAGGGTTGACGGCGGATAGGGGTGAGGGAGGGTTGAGGAAGGGGTCAGTTTTTAGGGCGGGGGTGAGGATGAGGAAGGAGATGGGGCTGAGGTCAAATCAAAGACTGGGGTGTAATGGCTAAGCAGCATGAGCTACGGGGATGTAGCTCCAGCAAGGCTGGGCCCACACAAGTGACTTCCTGCTCCTGTTGTTCACAGAGCATTAGCGGTCTGGGTACTGGGGTTAGTCATTGGTCGATGATGTCCAGCACATTGTCATGTTTTCATTTTGTTTTTGTTTTCCTTACTGAAGATTATTGAGTAGAAGAGAGGAGCTCTGTTTGTAAGAGTAAACACTTCCATCAGTGTTTCCCCTATATGCATTCAGCAGCGGCACACCGCCTCTGCTGGATTGTCAGCGCCACTGTAAAAAAAAAAGAATTGGAAAAAATGAAATAAAATAGAGAAATAAAAAAAAAATGTTTTTTTTTTTTTTTCCATTTGTATGCATATTAGCATAAACGGGCCTCCCATATCCCAATTGAACTACAGCAGAGCCTTGGAGCTTTTTTTTTTTTTAATCCAAGGAAAATTAAGTGCTCAGCTGCAGAGTGTAGCTTGTGCCAATAGATCTGGCTTCATGTAGCTACTTATTTTAATAAATCATGTAAAATCTGCATTCATTTATTTTTTCTAAGGCTTATGATAAATATCAAATAAATAGCTGAAAATGAACATAAACGATTCACTTAGTTTCTGCCAAGTTCAAGGCACATTTGCACAATGATATGGTCTCAGGAGATACCTTGACTCTGTTAGTTATGTCATATTTGGAAGCTCAATCTACATTTTTCCCAAAATAATCTCACCAGAAGTAACCATTTAAAGGGTTATTTTTTTTTACATTTTCTTCCGGGGGGGGATGCCCCCAGACCCCCCTAGCGTTGCTAGGTAGCCAACTCACAGCACCACTGCTACAACAAAATATAGGGGAAACACTGCTTCCATAACAGAGTAATGATACACTGACAGCACACTGCCGCAAATAACACGAGCAAACAATTTTGGTGGATCAATTTCAGACACACACACAGACTAAAATGAATCACAGCTAAGAGGGAGTTAGAAAGTAAGCCAAGGTTCAGCAAAGAGTTACAGTACAGTACATTCAGACAGACTGTGTGTATTTAGGATAAGTGTAGGAAGGGTTCGTACTAGTTTAGACCAGAAGGCCACTTTCTTTTTCAATCGAGGAGATAGAATGAATGAGAACGTGAAGCATGCACAATTGTTTTATGTCCATTCACATTGAACCAATATTCCACTACTTCCAAAGGAAATAATGACGTGATTTACATCGTCTGCCTATTTTCAGCAGCAGATAACCTCTGTCGACCTTGAACTTGACACACTCTGAAACCCTTGGATGTTTGCTTTGTGTGTTGATTTCTTTCTTTCTTTATACATTTTTTAGTTTTTTGGGGGGACGAATTAGCTTTCCAGATGAGGCAGGATACTTAAGGGGTCGGGTCACATAAGGAGGCAGTTGGACAGAAATCTAATTAGTGACTGTGCTTGAGGGAGATGAAACTGGCTGCTCAATAAACTACCACACACACACACACACACACACACACACACACACACACACACACACACACACACACACACACACACACACACACACACACACACTCTCTCCATCTATCTCAATTCTACTCCTCACTTGTTTACCTCTCGCACTTATGCTCTCTCTCTTTCTCTCTCTTTCACTCTCTCACTCTCTTGTCTGTCTCTTTCCCTCTCTCACTACGAGTCCTAACTTGTTTACCTCTCGCACTTATATTCTCTATCTCTTTCTCTATCTCTCTTTATCACTCTCTCTCTTTATCTTTATCTCTCTCTCTCTCTCTTTATCTTTATCTTTATCTCTCTCTCTCTCTCTCTCTCTCTCTCTCTCTCTCTCTCTCTCTCTCTCTCTCTCTCTCTCTCTCTCTCTCTCTCTCTCTCTCTCTCTCTCTCTCTCTCTCTCTCTCTCCCAGGGCTGGCCTCAAACCTCCACCGGCTTCTTAGTGAAAAGATTAAGGAAAAGAGGCATGAGAGGACAGGAAGGAGCACAGACATAGACAGAGTTAAATGTGTTTATACATTATTGGGGAAAAGTGATGTTGTTGAAGGGAATTATTTATATTCCTCTAGACCAAAACCGGTTTTATTTCATCAGAAGCCCCGGTAATGGTGTCATTTTAAAATTCTCATTTTTAGTGGAATGCCATTCAAATCAGCAGCAACAACCGCATAATGATACACCCACA
>OMLJ01062156.1:0-11423 GCA_900302595.1 Gadiculus argenteus | reverse complement strand
TAGACACACCCTGTTAGAACCTAGACACACCCCGTTAGAACCTGTTAGAACCTAGACACACCCAGTTAGAACCTAGACACACCCCGTTAGAACCTCTGTTAGAACCTAGACACACCCTGTTAGAACCTAGACACACCCTGTTAGAACCTAGACACACCCTGTTAGAACCTCTGTTAGAACCTAGACACACTCTGTTAGAACCTAGACACACCCCGTTAGAACCTCTGTTAGAACCTAGACACACTCTGTTAGAACCTAGACACACCCTGTTAGAACCTAGACACACCCTGTTAGAACCTAGACACACCCTGTTAGAACCTAGATAAACCCTGTTAGAACCTCTGTTAGAACCTAGATACACCCTGTTAGAACCCCTGTTAGAACCTAGAACACCCCGTAGAACCTCCGTTAGACCCAACAGTTAGAATAACAACATGGCTGCAGTACCAGCGGTGTGCTGAAGGAGCGCCACATGAAGGAACATCTCGATTTCAACATTCTCCAAGTGCAGATACCGTATTCGGCTGTGTTCCAATCCAATTTACAAAGCAGATATTGGATTATTACCATCATGTTTATCAGTGTTCTCATTTGCAACGAACAATAGATATAACCTCAGGTCTAACAGCAGCATACGTTTCAATGTGCCTACTGTTCGCTCTGAACTCGGTCAGACGGCCTATCGTTATAATGCCCTCAATTTGGATCGCACTATAGAAAAAAACTTAAACTTAATATGTTTATCCCCCTTTCTGATTTAAATGTGTTGCAGACACTTTACATTACCAATGTGAATGTGTCTAGGTTGTCTTTTATAGCCTGCATATGTCTCCTGTTTTTGTTAATTGTGTTTATATTGTTATGTTTTTTCTCTGCTTTTATTTCTTTTGTGTCTCTTAGAGAGGCGCTGCCGTATCTTGGCAAGGGCTCATTTGTAAAGGAGACTTCTGTCTCAATGTGACTACCCTGGTAAAACAAAGGATCATTTAGCAGACTGAACCTGGCAACAGTCTGGGAGTAGGGGGACATTGCCATTGGGACCGCACTACCCATTTTAAGGGGTCGTGTCAATGTCATATTTCTTCTTTAAGTAGTGCCCTATAAAGGGATACAGTGCAATACTCAGAACACTACAAAATGCCCTATATAGTTCACGCTATAGGGCACAAGTGGATCAATTGGGGCACAGCCAGGGTGTGTGTGAGCATCATTTTGTCTAAGTACTCTCTCCCTTTCTTCTGCCCTCCTTTCCCATCTCTCCCTCTCCTCTCCTGTTGTGTGGATTTTTTTTTAAAGAGTACATTTAAGAGTGAATATTAAATAGTTTTATGTGGTACTAATTCTAGCTGTTAAACAGCATTGTGTTGTGTTGACAATACTGGAATAATATTTTTTTGTAAATAACATTTAGACACCAGTGATGTCAGAACATCCTTGTTTTAAATAAAGTGTCCCCTTACTGTTCTGATTCTTTTCAGATATAAAACCTTTCAAAGGAAAATGGCTGGCTGGCTGGCGGGCCGATTGGCTGACCTACATGCTGGCTGGCTGGCTGTTATTTTAAAATGTGACTCAGGCTGTAGGAATGTTTTGAAACGGTTTGTGATAAAAATATTTTCACAAAATATCCGAATTATCCCAGACAGTAGGTCAGTATGAGTTATGATCAGTATGACCAGTAACAAACTGGTTTTATAGAGCAGCTCCAACTGTAACCAGCAGCAGACTGTGGTTATACTGGGCAGCTCTCAGTATAACCTGTAGCAGACTGTGAATGTGCTTGGCACCTCCAAGTACAGCCAGAATAACCTGTAGCAGACTGTGGTTGTACTGCACAGCTCCCAGTATAAGACTAGTTGTTCTGTGCAGCTCCCCAGCATAGATAGTAGCAGACTGTGGCTAAACTCAGCAGCTACCAGTATAAACATTAGACTGTGGTGGGTACTGGGCAGCTCCCAGTGAAACCAGTAGCTGACGATGCAGGCCGGGAGGTTCCCAGTAGAACCAGCATAAGTCTGTAGTGGTAGTCGGTGCCCTCTCTTGACAACTGTACATCAAAGCGAACACCTAAGGTTCAACCAGATGGTTTGACCACGTGTTTATCTTCACATCTGGCGTCTTTGGCTCAATTCCACAGGTTTAATCTCGCCCCAGATCCAAACCAAAGGTTGGATCTACTCAGCTTTCATTCCGACCACACATTAAACCCCTCATTCCTAATACGAGCTGTCTGGGTCCTTGTGTCATCCAGGAGGCAGATCAACTCACACTACTTGGCATGCACAGGTTTTGTGTGAGCCCAAGAGGAAGATTACAGTGCACTACACGGCATGAACCGTCAGAAAAATGGTGCACGTGTGTGAAAATTGTATATTTCAAGAAACCAATGTAAACATGTATATTTAATTTCTCTTGTATTTGTACTCCACTGTATTTAATTATTGTTTAACTTGTATTGAGTAGAACAAACATTTACACTACTGGTAGCAGTAGTGTAAATATTTGTTCTACTCAATCACAACCAATAGCCAATAACCAGTAACACTACTATCTTCGCTAAGCCGTGATGTCCCAAAATCAAACTCCATGAAGTATCAATATACATTATATAAGTGGAAAGCTTTGTTTCAACATGTATAAATGCATTTTCATTGCTTAACATTTAGTGTTTATTATTCAGATTAGGAAAATTACCATTGGCAAGAATAATCAGTGATAATAGAAAGTGTTTATTTCAGATTCAATAGTATTAATGCCAGAAGGATAGTCAGCAAAATAAGTGCAAAGGCAGTCTTCATCGTTACAGTCATCCCAATAATCCACTCAAAACATTTAACGTATTCAATGTTGTTTTAGAGCCTGGCTTTGAACTGGACAAACGACACCTCAAACCTGACCCCTAAGTATTCAGGCACACTGACATACGACTGGGCATTCAGTAAGAGCAAGAGACCGGTTCAGACCAGTCGTCTCCGCTTACTGTCCCGCTCGGCGCCATCCCCGTCCTCCCCGCCGCCGCTGCCGCCCGCACTCAGGGGAGACACCTTGTTCAACATGGCGTCGTCTGAGGCCTGGCCAAACAGCGCCATGAGCAGAGCAACGCCAAAGCCTGTGGCTCGCTCACCCTGGAGGTCCAGAGAGACAACGTGAGATGGTCAAAGGGTGATCACCAAAGTCGTGAGTTCTTTTCATCAGTGGTTTACTATTGGTAGACTGAGACCATAATGATGTACATCAAGAGTGGGTTTTTAACTGAGATGGGCCGTGGACCTAGAGGAACTCACCACATGGACAGGGTAGGCGATGTCCACATGGACCCAGACTCCAGGCCAGTCGAAGCCCAGGTGAGCGCCGATGAAGAGGCCCGCGCAAGAGCTCTGGGCGTTCTCCCGGTCCTGGCAAAATACGAGAAAGGATGTGATTACTAGGCACATATAATTACTAGCTCAGTCTCTCAGCCAAAGATAAAGTAAAATATCATTTTAGTCAACGTTGCAGTTTGTCTGACTTTGGTACGATATTTAAGTTATCCTGAAGGGCTGATTATGGTCCCACGTTCACGCAACGCAGTGGGGTTATGGACCCCTCACGTCCTTGCGGACCCTCCTTGCGTCCACCGCAAGGGCCTGACGTGCGCCTCCCAGAAATTGTAACCTTCCGTTGAGGCGATGCAGCCGCCAAGGGCTGTGATTGGTCCCCTCACCAAAAACCTGACTCAGTACCATAAAGGTTCAGGACTGCGTTGAAGCGTCTGCGTGGTTGTTATGTGGGACCATCATCAGCCCTTGAATGTGTGACTAGAACATGGCTAGTGAGGAGTTAAACAGATTTGTAACAGTAGACCATTGTTGAACCACAGAAACTGTTCAAAAGGACAATGAAGAATGTATAATAAACTTGGTTGGTAATTCATGTACTGCTCTCTGATGTTACAAGACCACAACAGTAGAAGACAGAAGTCCAATAAAATGCTAAATGTGTACACATACAGCTATAACTAATTTAAGCCACATACCGAATGCTAAAATAGATAATTGAATGCAAAAGAGGCATTTGCAGCATGAATTCAAAACAATTTGATTGATTTTGAGTAGGATAACTCTACTTTAAGTTGTAAATAATAATAATGTAATTGGAGTTGAATTATACTTAGGACTAGCAAAACACACCATCTAGTGGCATTTTGGTGTCATTACAACAATAACTAGTCAAAGGCAGTTCAAAGAAAAAGCCAAAACAGGACTACTTTTGCCCGGATGCTCAAAGCACGACTAAAGCTCTCCATCTGAAAGCAGTAACAGGGAAACCAGTGTTGCGGGCTACGTACTGCCACAGAGTTCTTCATGTCGGCCAGGGCGGAGGTGAACTCGCTGAAGTGCAGCTCGGGGCAGTAGACCAGGGGGTGGGCCAGGTCTCCGCTGCTGCGGCCCGCCCGCACACAGGCCGCCTCCCACTCCTCGCTGTTGGTGAGCACGGCGGCGTGGTGCTTCCCTGTGGAGATCCCCTGGAAACAAAGTGGACAGAAAGGACTTAGAAGGGGACATATTACACCACCAGGTGTGAGTGATCAGCATTTACGAGCCGTTTGGAAAATGTGGCTTGTAACGGCTGATCACACACACATGGTGCTGTAATATAGGTGATTACACAGGTAGTCGTTCGGTACAGCTGGATATTTTTACGAGTCTGACGTATTTTGTCGAGTCCGCAGAACGAGAAAATACAACGACGAGTCAAAATAAACCTGTGTAATAAATTGTTTATTATACGACGAATTGCACAAATAAGGAAAGAATGAGTTTTCCGCCATTTATTCTGCCGCGTTCCAACTGCCAACAAGCGTCTATAAGCACGCACGCTGACGACAGCTGTACAATCAGTTGTTGAACCGTGTAATATCGCTGTATATTTGCACTCCCAAAACCCATATTTGCACTCGATATCTTGCACGTCGTGCAATAAGACCCCTTTAATAAACACCTCTGCGTGCCATCTGCTCAATCAACAGATGCTTTTAGCCCAAAGCCAGTAACCGCATCAATGTCATTTCAGGTCTGAAACTGGTAGTGAACCATGGGCTACCTGAGCCCCGGTCAGGGTGGCCATGTCCAGGATGATGTCTGCAGACAGGTCCTTGCTGGCGTACACCACCCCATCAGAGAGCACCAGCCTGCCCTCTGCATCCGTGTTGTTGATCTCCACAGTCCTGCAGAGAAATGAAAAGAGATGGTCGCATGTTTAAAGATTCTTAGACATTTTAGAAATAAAAGCATGGGCAAGTTGTATTTAAAAGACATCGCTTTCTTAAAGGGGTATTCACCGATTTGCATTAAGCTCTGTATAAATAGAAACCAAGTATTTCTGAATGGTCATGCATGCATCCCTCCCTCATTTTTCCCTGAGAAGGGAAAGCTCTGCATTTCTTTGATGCAAAATGACTACTTTTGTTTCGCCAATGATGCAATATGACCAATTTCTGAAAGAAATGCAGAGCTTTCCCTACTCAGGGAAAAATGAGGGCGGGATGCATGATCATTCAGAAATACAACTGGGTTTCTGTTTATACAAAGTTTAATGCAAATCGGTGAAGTACCGCTTTAAATGTTGTATCAGTGATTCTAGGCCGGAACAAATGACCCCATTCATCTGATCTTTCCTCACGATCCGCTAGCTGCCCGCCCCATAAGCAGGACGTCAAAAAAACACGTCTCTCCAAACCAAAATAAATAGTATTCCAACCAATCACCCACAAGGGGTGGGTGTTGTGGGGTTTTGCGCTGCGTTCATGATAGTTTTTACTGGATGCACGAAACATGGAAGGAAGGGGCGAGCTGGCTCACTAGAACCACTAAAGGACTGACTGGACTATGGTTCCACGTTCACGCAACGCAACGACCACGCAGACACGTGGACGCAGTCGTGAACCTGTATGGTTCTGCGTCGGGATTTAGTGAGCGGACCAATCACAGCCCTTTGGGCTTTTTTGGGATTTTTGGGAGGCGCACGTCAGGCCCTTGCAGTGGACGCAAGGAGGGTCCGCAAGGACGTAAGGGGTCCATAACCCCCTTGCGTTGCGTGAACGTGGGACCAGAATCAGCCCTTAAGTCTACACAGGAGATCACTCACTTCCCAGAGTACAGCGTGTGAATGTCATCTGGACGCGTGGCCGTGGGTCCGACCGCATTCTCCGCTAGACAGAAAACGGCATGCAGGTTGTCCTTAAAGCCCTGCAGGAAAAAAAGTTAAAAAAAAAGTAGAAGGGATATAGGATGGGTCTTGATAAGACTTGTTTCAACTACAGACACATGTAGGACAATAAGATGCCTATGGAAGCCGTAAGCAGCAGTGATACACTGGAGCGTAGCCTGACCGGGCGCTACCTGTTTCACGATGGCTTTGAAAGCTCCCAGGATCGCTGCAGCTCCACCACAGTCTCTCTTCATCCCTGGCATCGTGGTCTACAAAAGAAATACAAATATATATATATGCATTTTAAATTATACATCCAAGTCATTTTACTGAACTTGGAAATAGTATTCATATTGTACAGAAACGATTTATACGTCATCATCCTCGAGGCAGATACAAAAGAAACATTAACGTAAACGTCAGTACAGATCACAGATGTGTCATTTCCAAAGCACTTCTTTTTCTAGTTTCACTGTTCAGCCTCCGTGACCAAACGTGCATTCTGCACCATGATTCAAACTCAATCAGTCACTCTTGGTATTCTTCTTTTCCACCCTACCTTCCCCTTGATGCTGAGGCCACCAGTGTCGTACACGATGCCCTTCCCCACCCACGCGATGGTCTGGGTGGCGCCGGCCGGGGTGTGGCTCAGCACTGCGAGGGCAGGGGGGTGCACCGCCGCCTTGCCCACTCCATAAATACCTGAGCGGGCAGAGAGCACGGCAAACTCTCACAATCCATGCACAGGCGTTCTCATCATAAAACACATCATTACTCTGCATTTAGTTTAACCCCCAAATATATATATATACACAGGGGTGATAGTAGAAAAAAATCCTAGATACCTATTCTTCTGGTGAATTTTGTGGAAATAAATTGACAACATTCAGACATGAGATGAATAAACCAAATATAAGCTTATATTACAATAGCATCTTTGTGTAGAGCACCAGAGCTCTTGAGACCCTGGGCCTGGTAGGCCACTCCAGCCCATGAGTGCAGGAACTAACTCACCTATTTTTTAGAATGAAACGCATCTGCAGCAGGAATAGGCCTAATGATGAACCACAATATTATCAACCCAATGTTTAATGAGTATTCTCAAAACAGGCAGAGTTATGCCTGTTTTAACGGCTCTTAACTTTAACAGCTCCCTTTTCTCTGCTAACATTCTCTCAACTCGAGCAGTGATGGTGCGCCACGATGGCACCGTGTATTCAGGCTCTATAAAGGCCATGCGATCACGGAACCTCTGGTCATCCACAAAACTCAGAGACAGCATCCCTTTTTACACTGCCCAGCCGGTTCGGTCGCGGCTTGGCCCGTCCGGCAATTTCACCGTCTTATCTCAAGTTGTCTGTGTGAAACCGAGCACGGGTCTCAGTGCGGGCTTTCTTGGTTCACAGGAGAAGGCGGGGCTTCGCACAAAGACTAAACGTCTTTAGATTAATTTACATACTCCCGAATGTTTTTTATAAATGAAGACACCAGCATGCAAGAATGAGTTCACGTGTAGGCTTCAATCGCTATTAACTATTTACAAGTGCACAAACTCCAGCATATTCTTTATTTTGCTGACCACTTGTTTTTTATCCCGACTAAAGCCTCGTAAGGACAGTTCCTCTGCGTCTTTGTCATAGATCCACCATCTTTCAAGGTCTTAGTTTAATGCACTATGCGACTGCATCACCTGATGTTATCAGAAAAATAATTCACATTTTTAAACCAGATTTTAGTTTGAGTTTTTTTTCGCAGACATGTTGGTGCGCCGGACCGCTATCAGCCCTGTATATATTGTTGTTCAGAGGAAGGGATTTGACACTGAAATGAACCGTACCTCCAAAACCTTTCTGCTTCAGTTCCTCTCCACGGATGATCACAGGGGTAATGGACAGTTCTGTACCAACGGCTTTGATCTCCTGCAGACAACAAGCAAGCCACTTCATTAAGCATGTTCCTAATGCTCCCCTTCAATCAGATCCAAGTGTCCTTTAAACACGTAGAGTCCTTCAGACTCGACAAAATACGTCAGACTCGTAAAAATATCCAGCCGTACTAAACGACTACCTGTGTAATAAATTATTTCTTATACAACAAATACATCAAGGAAAGAATGAGTTTTCCACCATTTATTCTGCCATGTTTAACTGTTCACCGCGCGCTGACGACAGCTGTGTAATCAGTTGTGAACCGTATAATATCGCTGTATATTTGCACTCCAAAAACCCATATTTTCACTCGATATCTCGCACGGCTGTGTAATAACCCACAATATCAAAGTCTTGTTCATATTTTCTGGTTCGTATTCAAGGTTTGTCCCTTGAAAAAAAAAAGAACATATTGAAATCTATTTGGAATTTACACACCATGTGTTACAAACCAGATTATCAGTGAGGCTTTAAGGGCTGATTCTGGTCCCGCGTTCACGCAACTCAAGGGGGTTACGGCCCCCTTCCGTCCTTGAGGACCCTCCTTGCGTCCACCGCAGGGGCCTGACGTGCGCCTCACAAAAATTGTAACCTTCCGTCGAGGCGATGCAGCCGCAAGGGCTGTGATTGGTCCGCTCACTAAAACCTGACGCAGAACCATCAAGGTTCACAACTGCATCGGCACATCTGCGTGGTCGTTGCGTTGGGGGAATGGAATCAGACCTTAAGATCCTCAAACCAGGACCAAACCCTTTACAGCATTAGCAAAAGCAAAAGGAATAAACCGTATTGCGTACATCCAGGAAGTGATCCGTGTTCATCTCATTGCAGGGTGTGTCCACGATGCGGGCGGCCAGCCTCACACCGTCTGCAGCGTTGGCAAGACACTGAAAAAAAAAGAAGAAATCCTCAGTTGGTATTCCACTCGATGCATTTTGACTAGGGCTGGGCAAGTTAACGCATTAATCATGCGACAACGCAATCTTGTTTCAACGCGATTAATACTAATTTAATTAGTTCCACTTACTTTACATTAAATTACACTTGCAGTAAGTGACTGCCTGATTACAATTGTACTAATTAACTGCCTGTTTACAATTCCCAAATCGGTGGTGTTCCGTAAGTTTCATATTCAACCCACACTGAAAACTCCCTAAAACTCCCTCAAGATCACTTGGTCTAGTTTTTGCTTATTAAGTACATTTGGTATGAATGATTGTGTCATTCCATTTGACAATCTCATTTAACTTCAAATGGAGTGGATTTAAATAGAATTTTAAAAGTGTGATTAATCGCGAGTTAACTCTTACTTGTCAAGTTAACTCGTTAACTTTTGTTTTGACCTCTCACAAGGAGAGACCGGTAGGTTGGGGGGGTGGGGGTACCTGGAGCTCTGCGGGCTCCACCGAGCTGCCCTCCTGGCCCACCACGATGAACTCCACGGTCACCTTCTTCTTCTCCGTCCTGCGGGAGGACGCGGAGCGACGGGAGAAGGTGGGGAACGCCCGGGAGATGGCGCAAGAGGACGCAAACACGTCCGCGCGCTCGCACACCATCTGGAAATAAACGACACAGAGCTTCACCACGCCGGACGGAGACCCGACACGTGTGGGTGGTGCTGAACCAGTCTGAACCAGTCGCACGCAGAACCAGTCGCACACTGAACCAGTCTGAACCAGTCGCAGCGCGTTCTTAGGAAAGGCACACAGTGAAGGGTTTCTGTCAATATAAAAACCCAATAATCCCGTGTCCGGTAAAGAGGAGAAACGAACCACGATGCAGCGCTCGTTGCCCGCGGGCAGACAGGTCCTCACGAGGCGGGAAACGAAGTTGGCCGAGGAGGGGCTGTTGTGTCTGCTGACCCTGGAGGGCAGCACTGCTACGGTGGCGTGGTTCAGGTACAGCGGGCAGCTGTCCGTGGGGTTGGGGCTCAACGCAGCGAGAGCCGCCTGCCAAACCTGCAGGAGGGAGAAAAGGATTCCATGTGCTTGTAAGAGTGCGCCTGGCCTAGCTAAGCCCATTAGAGAAGCTTCTACTCCGGAAGCAAGAGAATATAACCGTGTAAATGTGTTAACGTTCATGGAAGTGCTTCCCAATATGGAATGCGCTTTTTCACTTTATTGTAAATGATTAATGTTGTTTTACAGCAAGACATTTAAATGAAACACAAGCAAGCTGTGCTCGACTTGAGACACAAATATGAGATCTGTAACGTCAACTTAAATCTTGTGGAACAGCTGTACTGCCTTTTATCTGATGCAAATCTAGTGTACTCGTACATTAACCGGAGTATAACCGATTAATCTGTCAGCAATAAATAAACTAGATTACTTCAATTGCACAGTCAACTGTTCTTTGACCTCACAAAACAAGTCAATTCGTCCCTTCTTAAGTCGCTTGATGCACTGCCTTGGTTGCACAACAGCTATCTATTTAAAAAACGCTGACATGTCATAAACACATTGGCCAGTTGGGCTGGTTATATTTGAATACTTAACTAGTAATGCCAGACTCACCATTCATTGCATTTCCTTTCATATAGATGCGTTAAATCTTTTCTAATCTTTTCTTATCGTTTCTACCCATAGTGCCATTTTAAAATGCAGATTCTCAGATTATTCAACATCTTCATTCCAAAGCGTTATTCAATTCATTTTGGAAGTATGTTGAAATAAACGTGGCTTAAAGTTAGAACAAGCAGGTCTCACGTGACTGCGCTTGATTCTGTACTCGCCCAATTACTGCATTAATAAACAAGGACATGTACTAAAATGTGACGCCTCGAATAGAATCAAAATCGTTAACTCAATCAGAGGGAATAGCTGCTGTTTAGATCTGGTCTTTGTTGGTTTATTTCATGCATTACTAGTGCTGGTTGTTTAGTAGCAGGCCACAGATGAGCCGGGTCCATATCATCAGTCCGACGCTCTATTGGTCTGACAGCCCACTGGTTCACCGTCTCTTTATTTCAAACTAAATAATCCCTTTGGTCCGACATCCCATTGTTCCGACCTTTTGTGGATTACCTCCCATCTAAAATCTGAAACAATCCTGTGTGTAACCCTAACCCTTAACCTAACCCCCTGAAACAATCCTGTGTGTAACCCTAACCCCTAACCCCAAGGCCGTAGCCATGATGTCAACATTGGGGGGGACCAAATTTGTGGCGGGGTCTGGGGGACCCCAGACAAAATTTCGACACATTTCCCCCCATGCAAATTTTAATATAATAGAAAAAATATTGTATTTTAAAATATCACAAACACATCGGATGATCTTTCGTTTTTTTTAATAACAAATGTAATT
>OMLJ01062148.1:0-11200 GCA_900302595.1 Gadiculus argenteus | reverse complement strand
CTAAAGGGGTAGTTCGGGACATATTTGGACCTCATTTCCAAGTGAGCCAGTGTGTTATTTATCATTGGAGACCGTTTTCAACACTTTCATTTAGTCCTTCTAGTTGCAGAAAACGCTTGTGCTAGGCTAGCGCAAGTCGAGGGGATCTGCTAGCCTGCCAATAAAAACAGTTTTACCCACTCCACAGTACACCCAAGGCAAACCAATTATAACGCCAGACTGTCTATGTAAATGTCTGTGTTGATAGAATAATGTTAGAAATAAACTTACCATTGCATTACATTTAGTTTATAATCCCTGTATTTGGAAGCAGGCTATGGCAGCGGCGGACTGATATTAACCTGGAGTGTGCTTCTCTGTTTACCTTTACCAGAAAGTAGTCCCCCAAAATCTAATGTGATCATTGCGATACAAGGATAGTTTTATTTCTAATATTATTCTATCAACACAGACATTTACACCGATATTCGGGCATTATAATTGGTTTGACTCGGGTGTACTATGGAATGGGTAAAACTGTTTTTATTGGCAGGCTAGCAGATACCCTTGACTTGCGCTAACTTAGCATCAGCAATTTCTGCAACTAGAAGGACTGAATGAAAAGTGTTGCAAACGGTCTCCAATGATAAATAACACACTGGCTCACTTGGAAATGAGTTTCGAATTTTTCTTTTTTTAATTTTTTTTCTTTTTTCATTTTCTTGGCTAAAGGACATTGAACGTTCCTGTCTGGAAACTCCAGACGTCATTGCAGAGACTTCATCAGATAGTGATGGATCCACATCTGATAAAGACTATGCACCTCATAAAGCAGAAATCAGTGATGGATCCAGCACTGACGATGATTATACACCTCATCAACTCACTGCATCAACTTCCTCAACTTCCTCAAGGTATAAGGACAGTACAGAGAGTGTTGCACAACACATAGACTGTGCTGAAGATGGAGACGGGGCTGCTTCCAAGAGCACATCAGACACTGTAAACCCAAACCCCAAAGACATTTCCACCAACAAAAATTACTGTTATGTCTGCAATATCCCTCAGTCTAAGATTGCACGGCACCTTAAAAAACATGAAAAAGTAGAACCAGCTATTGCTGAGGCATTCATGTTTCCTCCACATTCAAAAGAGAGAAAGAGATTGCTCGAAAAGCTCCGTAACCGAGGGAATTACCAACACAACCAAACGGTTATGGAGAATCAGAGTGGACCTCTGAAAGTAAAAAGAAGACCGGGAAAAAAACAGCCACTAAACAAAAAAATGTATGTTCATTGTTTGTATTGCAAAGGTATGTTTGTACGTAAAGAACTGTGGCGCCACATGCGTAGATGCCCTTCAAAAACTGCAACAGACACCGAAGCAACTGGTCAGAGCAAAGTTCTTGCACTGGTTGATGTTGCAGAGGCAACATCTTCCAAAGCTATCTCTCCTGGTTTCTGGAAGGTCCTTGGGAACATGAAACAGGACGACATTGCATCTGTTGTCCGGAACGATTTTCTCATACTGCAACTCGGTCAGTCTTTTTACAATAAACACGGCAACGATCCAACAAAAAATGAATATATACGACAGAAGGTTCGAGAAATGGGGAGGCTCTTGTTGAGCCTGAGAAAAAATCATTCAATTTTTAGTTTTGAAGATGCTGCAAAACCAAACCATTTTTATAAAGTCATTGAGGCTGTGCGAGATGTTGCAGGCTTTCATGAAGACACGCATTCATATCACACTCCGAGTCTTGCTTTGAAATTAGGGCATTCCCTAAAAAAGATTGGGGATATTATGATCTGCAGGGGTATTGCAGCAGAAGATGACAAAATGATCAGCGCAGCTGAACGATTCCAAGCTCTCTGTACAAAAGAATGGACTGAGCTTGTCTCACACACCGCTCTTGCAACTTTGAACAAAGCAAAGTTCAACAAACCGTCAACAATACCATTTACTCAGGACGTGCAGCGGTTCCACCAGTACCTGGAACAAAAATCTGCTGACGCTGTAAAAAATTTAACAGAGAATGAGTCTCCACAGGCATATGCCGAACTTGCCAGGGTAACTCTTGCGCAAATAATTATATTCAACAGACGTCGTGCAGGAGAAGTGTCGAAAATGAAACTGGAGTCTTTCAAGAAAAGAGACAAGACTGAGCTCCATGAGGACATAGCTGTTGGTCTCACACCATTTGAACGAAAACTGACCAGGCACTTCAGCAGGGTAGAAATAATGGGAAAAAGAGGGAGAAAAGTTGCTCTTTTGATGAACCCTGAGGTTGTCACTGCAGCAACACTTCTTGCAAATAAAAGAGATGCATGCAATGTGCACAATGACAACCCCTTCCTATTTGGAAGGTCACAGTGTCCCTCCACAAGCTTCTACAGGGGGCAGGACTGTATCAGGATGTTTGCCAGTCAATGTGGAGCAAAGAATCCAGAATATCTAAGGTCAACGCATCTTCGTAAGCATGTAGCGACACTCTCCCAGATTCTCAACTTGAAGAACAATGAGCTGGACCAACTGGCAAATTTTTTAGGGCATGATATTCGAGTCCACAGAGACTTCTATAGACTCCCAGAGGCAACAATTGAAATGGCGAAAATCTCAAAGCTTTTGCTTGCCATGGAGAAGGGATCTCTAACGAAATTCCAAGGAAAATCTCTTGATGAGATTGAGATTGAAGGCGAGTACTTTTTATTTTTTATCTTTATTTTTAATAGCTTGTTACAGTTACATCATGCATTACAGGTAGTACAATACATTAAAGGAACAAGAAATTCAATAACAAGTCTGGAATGGAGAATTTTATAGAGAACACTTTGTGAAAGATGATAGTAGTATTATGATATTATTATTAATTAGTAAATAATACAATGTATGAAAATTATGTGTTCATCAACATGCTTTTCTTTAGATGAACTGGAACCGATTGATGGAGATGCTGAAGATGATGAGGACAATGATGGAGACAGTGACGATGATGGGGAAGATGATGGAGATGAAGTGGCAGAACCTGTCCTTGGACTGCAGGGTATGTAACATATGTATTCTTCGAAAATGCAGTGAAGGGTTCAGTGTCTAACATTGGAGTACACATTCTATGTGAATTCCACATTTGTGGCTTTATTATTGCTTTATATAAAAGGGAGCTACATCTCAATATATTGTAAGAGTTCAATGCTTCTATGAACCACAGCCTCAATAATGAATGTAGTTAATTGACCTCTTGATGAAAACTCCAATTTATCTTTGTAAAGGTCTGTCTGTGTCTGCTGTCTGTGCCCTGTCTGTCTGTCTGCCTGTGTCTCTGCTGTGTCTCTGTCTGTATCCTGTCTGTCTCTCTGCTGTCTGTGTCTTGTCTGTGTCCTGTCTGTATGTCTGTCTGTCTCTCTCTGTCTGTGCCCTGTCTCTCTGTCTGTCTGTGTTCTGTCTGTCTCTCTGCTGTCAGTTTCCTGTTGTCAGTCTGTCTGCATTAGAAAACATGGCTGTGTGTGGAGTGGTGCTGAAATCTTATGCATTGTGTCATTTCTTTAGCAATTGTCAAGTAGCGTAACTTACAACTTGATTCACAAATTGCAAATGGGGAATCTGACTTGGCTGCAGCTTAAAAAAATTGAGTCAAAAGGTCATCTGTAAAGCTTTCAATTAATAAATGTGCCTTTTCAAAAGTGAAGATAACTTAACTGCTGTAATAATTCATATTATGGCAAGCACTACTCAATTAAGTTGTAGTAGTAGTTATGGTATCCCTGATGTCCAAAATTTGACAGATACTGTATGTATGTATAGCAGAGCCACCAGGATGACCCTATTTATTTATTTATGAGTATTTTATTATCCACCTTGTATATTGTGAACCGGTGTAACAAGTGAATGTCTGCAGTGTGGAATCAATAAAGTCAATCTTATCTTATCTGAACAAATATGCATGTCAGGATCATGCTTAAATCGCAAAACTAAAATCACATCCTGAAAACATTTAGACTCCATTACTTTTGTCATCATTACTTTGATTGATGACACAGGCCTGTTTTGCTTTCTCTTGAAAATGTAGGGATGGAGAATCCTGAGGAGATCACCAGCTCAGAAGGTAATGTGTGGGAATACCACAGATTTTTCTTTATTTTTATTTCATTGGAGGTACTACTAAAGAATTGGTTTGGAGTTTTATTCTTACAAAAGGTATTTTTTGTTTCTGTAGAAAAAACGAATCAGCTGAAAAATCAGAGTGAGGTCACCGGCTCTAATGGTAGGTCTCCAGTCATTCATAACTTTTATTTTGTACTTCAAATGTTGTACTACTGTCAGTCTTAGTTTCAGGTAGGGCCTGAATGTCATGTGCTTTGGCTTAATTTGAAGGCCTATGCACACAGCCATCTACTTATCAATATCACTTTGGGTATCATGGTTAATTGGTTTTGTTGTCAAAGATGAAAAGATTTGTGTTATTTTATGTTTTTTGGATATAATTGTATCACTGGAGATACTTAAATTTATTTTTAGATGTTTTAGTTTTAGACATTGAGTGATAAAATGTGCCTCTACAATGTATATGATTCAAAATAAAAGTTACATTATTGCATAGCTTTTCAAAATAAAAGTTCAGATTCCTGATGCTCAGAAATTTTGAGGAATCGATTTCAACATTTGTTCTTCTTCACCAGGAAAAAGAAAACGTATGCATTCAGCCCAGGAGGAGGCCAGCAACCGCAAAGGTAAATATTATTATCATCATTATTATTATTATTATTATGCTGCTGCCATGGATTGATTTTCTTTTTAGGTAGTGTAACATTAAAAGTTATGTTGATGCTACTTAAAACCTGTAGAGACTAAGATTTGAACAGCAAATCTTTTTTTGTGGTGTAGGTTTCAGATTGTCAAAACATCAACTGTAGTGCACATGCCGTTGGTGTCAAGCTGCCATTACTGTTCTTGATATGTCAGTCCTAAAGATAGGATTTGATAAACATATCTGATTTGTCTGCACTCTGAGCAAAGCCTAACTGTCTTTGTGTTCAGAGTTTTAGTAAAAAGAAAAAAAGTTGTCATTGACCCAGGATGAGTCTTAAGAGTTCTAAAGGTATAATGTGTGATTTTAGGGTGGGGGTCATGTTGAGGATGTAGGTAGGTATAACGGGGGATAAAGGTCTTATCGAATTTCAGGTTTATTTGTTATATGCAGGTGTCTGTCACCATGCTGTCTCCTGTCCACGATCATCTCTTTAGTTTTGCTGATGTTCAGAGAGAGGTTGTTGATCTAACACCAGCTGGTTAGCATAGAATGTGTTGAGTTCATCCAGGAGCAATGCGGTGTGCTGACCAATGTCTCTATTTCTCCTTTTGTAGTCTGATGCACCATAGTCCGCTCCACATGGAGTCAGAGCTGTTGTAGTCCGACTCCACTTTGTCCCTGTATATCTCGTTGTTCGTGCCTTAAACTTAGCACAAATCTCCTAACTGATCCAGGGTTTCTGGTTTGGGTAGGTGCAGATAGGAGCTGTAGGGACCACATCACCAGTGCACTTAGAGTCTGTAGTAGGCTACATATGTGGATATTCATTGATGTTGCAGTGGTCTGATTTTCAAGATAGGATGGGTAGGGGTTTGTAGCTGTCTCTGAATCAGGTGTAGCAGTAATCCAGAGTCTGCTCACCCCCAGTGGGAAAAGTGATGTGTTGGTTGTATTTTTGGGAGAACCTTTTTCATGTTGGCTCTGAAGTCTCCCAAAACAATAAATGCAGCCTCAGGTGAGAGTTCCATTTATACACATCTACAGCTCCTCCAGGGCTAGAGTCTTATCAGCCTATGTAAATGAATATTGTCTTTTATGTGTTGTAACTTTGGGGATACTGTGAAGAAGACCATTTACTCTGTTAGCTAAGTGAGCGATCTTTTATAGTTTGTTCTTTTTGACACTTGTAAGCATGTTGCAAAACACATAGCACCATACAGAGGGACTGGCTGTTCACTTCCACAATGATTTTTTATCTTATAGTGTCTACTTCTCGTAAGATACAGCTTATTCAGTCTGTATACTGTAAATATTATAATTTGGCTTTGAAAATTAAACAACTTTTCCACAAATGGTTTGTAGTGTGTACAAGCTATTCTCAAAAGAGCATTTCTTGTTTTCTGCAGGAAAAACAAAACTGTTGAAAACCCAGGAGGTCACCAGCTCCCAAGGTAAAAGCTGCTTTTCCTACATTTACAACAGTGCAGTAGCACAGTTGAGGTGATGACCCAAGAAATTAATTAAACTAAATTGAATTAGGTTTAATATACTTCATCTTATATCCTCTGGAAAGACCCTATCTGTGTGGTTTCCCAAGGCATGCTGGTTGTGTTGCGTTGATGGTGTTTGTTCAGTTTAGATTTTAGTTGTGTCTTTTGAGTCGTCCATTCGTGTCGGTCAGCTGTCTTCATATACCACTGTAATTGAATAACACTTTATTCTATTACAGTGGTGAACATTACATTTGTATAGAACATAAAAACAAAGTCAACTATTTAGCTGTATTGGATATCTTCACAATCTAAGCAAGAAAAATATGTTCTTGTGATTGGCAGTGTCAAGAAGATATGTGAAAAAGCCATGGAGTGAAAGTGAAGTCAAAGCAGTCACAAAATACTTCAGAACTCATATTTCTAAGGGACAGCTTGCATCCAAACTGGAGTGTGAGCAGTGCAGGCTTGCAGAGGATCCTGTTTTGCAGCATAGAACTGTTCAAAATATCAGGGATTTTGTGAGGAACAGGGGGCTTAAAAATAAGCAGGTCGCATAGAGCCCTTTTTTTTTTCTTTTTTTTTTACGTTTATGTTTTGAGCAGTACTTTTGAGCAGTACTAGAAATACTAGTAGATATTGCCCAATTTTTGTTGTTGTTATTGACTGACTAATATTGTGCTCTTTTATTATATTAATTATTTTACTCTGAACCTTTTTTGCACTTGAATTCTATGCATACATGTTATGTTAAGCTTTTATAGAACGTCAAAAAGCCATGGCGTGAAAGTGAAGTCAAAGCAGTCACAAAATACTTCGGAACTCATATTTCTAAAGGACACCTTGCATCCAAACTGGAGTGTGAGCAGTGCAGGCTTGCAGAGGATCCTGTTTTGCAGCGTAGAACTGTTCAAAATATCAGGGATTTTGTGAGGAACAGGGGGCTTAAAAATAAGCAGGTCACGTAGAGCCCCTTTTTTTTTACGTTTGTTTTGAGCAGTACTAGCAATACTAGTAGTTATTGCCCAATTTTTGTTGTTGTTATTGACTGACTATTGTGCTCTTTTATTATATCAGCAATTATTTTACTCTGAACCTTTTTTGCACTTGAATTCTATGCATATGTGTTATGTTAAACTTTTATAGAACGTTTTATAAAGATTCAAAGTCTCATTATAATAAAGTGTTTTTCATTGAAAGAAATTGTGATCTAACATTTCATTTATTTTCCTCTAGTTGCTGACACAATTTCAATAAGAACCCTTGAAAAGGTGAATGTAAAACAAGAGAAATTCGAGCAGAAGTTCAAGCTGCTGAGCATGTCAGCCACTCGTTTAATAAACGCCCATTTTATCCCTTTTAAAATAAATCAATTTCTCATATTACTGAGGTTGTCATTGTTTACAGATGTTAACTAGAGAGGTTGAACTCAGCAAAATCATACTGTAGAACTAAAACTTGCCCACCAATTAGTGCTCTGTTCCATTGATCAAGGCTGAGCTAGTTTTCTATGGATTTTTGTGTATAGGTAATGTTTAGTTGTACCAGGTTGATCCTCACAACTAAGGGTTTAATAGGCTTCAGACTCATCAGTTCAATCAGAAGTTTATTGCCAAGTAGGTTTGCACAATTTGACTTGGTGTAGTTAGTGCAGAATAAACATTAAGTAAAAAATATAGGAAGATAAAAAAACAAGTATTAAAATCTAAACAATATAAACATATATACAAAATCTTCTACAACGAAGGAGCTGTAGTGCAAACTGAGGCGCAAGTATATGACATGTAACAGTGAGAGTTTACAATGTATTCACAGAATTCTATAAATGTGCAGATATACAACAGGCTGAAGTGGTCACAAATAAATAAAGACTGTTAATGTTATGCAGAAAGTCTGAAGATGCTACGTTAATGTAGCATGTCGATCTGGATGGGGAGAGGGAGAGAGTCAGTGTCAGAGGGGGCTCCAGAACTTGTTGATAAGGCTAATAGTGGATTGGAAGAAACTGTTTTTGTGGTGAGAGCTTTCGGTCCTGATGGACCGCAGCCTCCTGCCAGCGGTGAGTGTCTCAAAGAGTCTGTAACCGGGGTGGGAGGGGTCAGCCATAATCTTACTTTCACGCTTTATGGTCCTAGAGTTGTACAGGTCCTGGAGGGATGGAAGATTGCAGCTGATCACTTTCTCAGCAGATCAAATGATACGCTGCAGTCTGCCCTTGTCCTTGGTAGTGGCAGCAGCGAACCAGATGGTGATAGAAGAGGTGAGGATGGACTTGATGATGGCAGTGTAGAAGTGCGCCATCATTGTCTTTGGCAGGTTTATTTTCTTCAGCTGCCGCAGGAAGTACATCCTCTGCTGGGCTTTCTTGATGAGGTCCTGGGAGATGGTAGTTCCCGGGAAGCGAAAAGACTCCACTGCGTCGATTGTGGAGTCACAGAGGGTGATGGAGGCAGGTGCTGATGGTCTGTGAGTCTGAGACATTTTTCCCCAGCTTCACGTGCTGCTTCCTGTCAGAAAGGAAGTCTGTGATCCACCTGTTACTAGCTACTGTTGAACTCCTGAGCTACATAGCTCACCACTACTGCCACTCGACACTTTATGGAAAAACATGTTTATATCTCCCTACATTTCAGTTTACATTTTATATTTATACCTAGATTTATATTATACATATTATATATTTATATCACATTACATTTTACCTCCACACTTTATTATTATTATTACTGTTATTGTTGTTCTACTTACTTTTATTTCTATTTATATATTTAAGTCTTTATTGCACTATTGGAGGAGCCCAAGACTTAAGAATTTCATTGCCAGCGACTGCTCTGTCATTGTTGTGCATATGACAAAAAAAAACATCTTGAATCTTGAATCTTGAAACAAGTGTGCAGTGCTGAGACACACGTACTGTTCACATCTGACATTTAATCCCATGATACAACGCACCAAAAATAGACATTTTTAATTCTTCTAAGTGTAATTTAATGGGGGCAGGATGTAAACAAAGGCTTTGTTAGGAAGGGTTACATTCACATTCACATTCAGGGCATTTAGCAGACGCTTTTATCCAGAGCAACTTACAATAAGTACATTTGTCATAAGAAGTGCAACAATATATGGCTGCCGGTGCAGTAAATATGTTGAAGTGTAAGTACTGACAATCGCCAAGCCAATATACAGCAGTGATAGCGAGCTACCGCAGATGCTACACAAATTAAGAACTATACAAAATACAACGCACATTTAAGTGCGTACATTACGTGCCAGGACGTACAACATGAAGGTACAACTGAAGGTAATAGCAGACAACGTAGACAGAGGGTCCACCTCAAGGCAATCTGTAGATAAAGGCCCCCACCGCCTATCTACTCACACATTAGAAATATAATAGACTCGTATTATCAACATAAACTTTATTTATATAGCACCTTTCAAAACAGTTACAAAGCCCTGTATTCTATAGCACGATAGGTTGTTATTAGATTTTATTTAATTGCCTGATTAAGTCATAAAGTCAACCGCTGCGAGATATCCTTGCCTTCACTAGACAGCCTTTCATAATCTTTTTCTTTGCATTTCTTCACACAGGAACACAAGGTGACCATCACACACACACACACACACACACACACACACACACACACACACACACACACACACACACACACACACACACACACACACACACACACACACACACACACACACACACACACACACTTTGTCCCTGCGCCATCACTCGTTTTCACCTTAAACACTATTGTGCCCCAAGTAAAGAACCCATTTCTATGTTAATAACCCGATAACCTCGCACAACATTGGACACATGGTTTTTGTGTCGTGAATGTCAAAAGATCAAATCACATTCTGCCCACGTTTTGGACTCATGCTAATTATCCGTTATACTTGGAAAATAGGTTGTTCACCGAGCAGTTTTATGCAATCCAAAAGTAGTTTTACGTCGTGGTTAAAATGTCAAACATTCAATAAGGCTGGAGTAAAACGGAGAGAGACGGTTTAATGCGTTCTGTTCCCCTCGAGTGGGCATGTCATTGTGTGGTCGTACATGAACTCGCCCCTGATACTTTTAATTGAAGCTATTGATGCAGAACTCGACAGAAAACGTTTAAGTCTCGTATTTACCACCGGTGGAAAACATGACACACTTGTTTGCGGGAGTAAAATAGATAATCGAAATATTATTTTCGAACAAATTGTAGTATTAGTGACCAAAACACAATTAATGCAATTTGCTCGAAACGACTACAGTTTTTTTTTTTTTACCAATAAACCTTTGCGTTAGTGTAAAAACTATGTTACAAATGGTGGAACATCTTTATTGAATTCCTCAACTTCCAAACACTAATCACAAATAATAAGTATTTCAGAGAGCAAGTCAGCCAATTGTCCTACACACCAAAGACCAGAACCGAAACAATAGACACATTGTGAATCAGTTCATTGTTCACCATGGCTATGTAGAGAGTGTTATTGGCAGGGTTATTGTAGCAAGTCAGAAGCAAATCAGAAGCAAATTAATTAATTTGGTGGCTCATAAAGTATCGCTGCAAATATTTCTGTTCGCTTTTGTCGTTTGCTTTTGTCGCTCAAGTAGCTCGTGACGTACAATCCTGCGATCCGCGGAGGCCAAGAGCGTCTACGTTCCGATTGGTGGCCAGTGTTTTGCAGCCGAAACGCGTCACGTCCATTTGCATAAAGTCTCTCAACTTTTGCCGCTGGTAGCGTTTGTCGCTTTGTCACTCTTGCCCATAGAAAGTGAATGACGTCCGGTTATTTGGCAGCTTAACCCTAACCCTAACCCTAACCCTAATTGCAACCCTAACCCTAACCCTATTGCAACCCTAACCCTAACCCTAACCCTAGTTGCAACCCTAACCCTAACCCTAACCCTAACCCTAACCCTAGTTGCAACCCTAACCCTAACCCTATTGCAACCCTAACCCTAGTTGCAACCCTA
>OMLJ01062144.1:0-10459 GCA_900302595.1 Gadiculus argenteus | reverse complement strand
GTTAGTGTTGTGTTATTATTATTTTGTTTGTGTCTCTGTAACCATATGCGCATGCATGATTTGTATACATTTGTCTTTGTATATGTTAAGGCATGCATGGACAATATTAGACTCACTACCATTATTACCTGTATCAAAACCCATCATACCCTATTTCATTGATACTTCTCTGTAAGGGAGGGAAGGGGGTGGGGATGGGAGTTGGGGGTAAACTGTCTCTTTGTTAGTACCTTGTTTCACAGAACCAATCTGTATTAATTTAATTTCATGTAGGAGATGTATTGTATATCTGTTATGCTCAAAATCTCACAAATAAATCATGTATAAAAAAAGAAATGCTGGTGATAACGTCCTATGCATCCACCTGCTTTCAAAACTTGCGGTAGTTCCAGGAAAACAACTTCCGTTTGCTTTTCTGTGCAGTTGCTCCAGAGACACTAGAAGGAGGAGACACATCACAGAAAAAAGGCCCATTGAAATGCATGGGGAAACTCTGTAAGGCCAAGATGGCAGTTATTTGCACATGTCCCGCCTCTTCTGGTGCCGTAGTGTGCGCAGTCCAAGATTACGTGTAAGAAAAACGTTAATTTGATACAAAACCACCAAACCCTTTCAGCGATTTTAGTCTGTTTTTCATCGTGATTTCAAACATGTGTTTTTTATGCCCCTTAGACCTCGGAAAATTGAGATACAGCTCTCTCCCTAGTCATTTAGATAGGCCCTGGGGCCTCATGTACGAATCTTGCTTACGCACAAAAAAGCTGCATTTACGAAAACTGACTGCGTGGAAAAGTGTGTATCTCCACGCAAACTTCAGGGCTTGCTTAGGGACTTTTTGGTCATTTTGTCAGTTGGCGGCACACAGAGGCAATGCAGCGCAACAACATTAAACCGACTCATCACGAGTCATTAACTAATACTGTAATATGAGGCTAGATGAAAGTGGATTTGAACGTCGCGATGCGTGATGCACTTCAATCACGTGTTATTGTTGGGATGCATAATGTGACACTGTTGATATTAGGCTAAACTTAAACCGACTCATAAAACGATATTGTCAATATTGGAATTAAAAGGAAATTATAAGGAAGCCCCAGCAATATTATTTTCAGTGATGACTTGTTTATTAAACGTTATATATTTTCAGGACCACGCTTGACTGCAATATTATTATTTGATGTTGCGTGGAGTCGCACAAGCCATTGTTACTTTAAATAAATCCATCAATTAACCAGTCGGTCGATATCGAAATATGTAGCCTACATATTATTGACACCCGTATATGAGAACAACCAATTATCAGCATGCATCCAAATAAATTAATTAGCGCAATATTTTTTAGGTTGACATGTTGGCGTTGTTATAAGATATTGCGAATTGTCGCATTCAAAGGGAACAGGTGTTCCGTGACTATTATGCTTTTTGTCTTATGGTGATGACTGGCTTATCAGCCGATTCAGATTCCTCTATCCTCTGAACTCTGTTCTGAGCTGGGCCGGGGTTGGAGAAGGAGACGGCGAGGAGTCAGCATCAGTTCCATACAACTCTTGACTACGCTGGTTTAACAGGATCATTACAGAGGGAATGATAACTAACTGACTATAACAGAATCATTATAGAGGGAATGACCGGTCAGTAAGAAATATGAGCCGCGCCATTCCGGCTGTTTTAAACGGGATCATCTGCATCTCAGCCAGGTAGATATGGTGTGTGTGTGTGTGTGTGTGTGTGTGTGTGTGTGTGTGTGTGTGTGTGTGTGTGTGTGTGTGTGTGTGTGTGTGTGTGTGTGTGTGTGTGTGTGTGTGTGTGTGTACATACGATTTCCACGTGATGCCGTTGATACCAAGCTAATCAAAGCCCAATTTGCAGCGATAGTTGGTTTTCCAAATGTAATCTGAGTGATCGACTGCACACACATTGCTATAAAGGCGCCATCTGAAGGGGAATGCCTATGTAAATATGAAACATTTACATTTTTTAAACGTGCAAATAATCTGTGATGCCAAATGCGCCTTACGAATATCGTGGCAAGGTGGCCGCTGAGTCAACCCATTTATTCGTCCTACTGACAAACAGCTCGGTTGTCAGGACGACCATGCAGATTTATACTAATTTGCATATTAAATGAGGGAGGAGACGGGGGCGGAGACTCAGGCTTGTGCATGTGCGCTCAATTCCACGCTCATTTGGGATGTACAAAGAGAATCTGCGTGAAAGCGTGCTTACGCAAGGATGATACATCCGGATCGGGATTTTTTAGTAAGAAATCCACGCAAGTCTTCGTACATGAGGCCCCTGGTCTTGTTAAGACCAAATAGCTACCCGAAAGGCGTTGCCAATATGGCCGCGAGTGAGAGGACTTGCCTAGAAGGACTTTGGTTGCTCTCAAACAAGTGCAGACATAAGACCCTCCCCTCAACATCCGGTCAACGTTGCCCTGGTTGGTGGGAATCACCGCGTGGGATTTCCCACGTGACATAACTGATGAAGAATCACTCAGCTGAATATTTCATTTTTTAAGTTCACTTATCTGTTCTAAAAATCTGTTCAAAAAGATGACGACGTCCTGCCAGAGGTCCTACTTTGCGGCAAGTTATGAGTCACTTTGGCACTTCCGCACATATAATATATATATAATATACTATATAATATATATATAATATACTATATAATTATATATTAAATATATATAAATATAATATATAACAATTAACTTCGACTGAAAGTCCGCCTTAAAGGTACACTGTGTAGTGTTTTAAGTAATTTATTACCTCAAATCAACGTATTCATTCATAAATAAGTCCTCATTGGTGTACAATTATTTCTGTCAACAATCTCACTTATCCTCCTGAGCGAAGAATCATCTGTATTTACATAGGACGGGTAAGCTCTACGGAGGCTTCCATGTCCTTCCGGTCTATAAAAAACGATGAACTGCTGAGAGGGACAAAACGCACTACGTGGCATATGTTGTTGTCATAGCATCTTAAATCTTGACACATACCGCCTGCCGTAGTTATAACAGGTTGCAACGCACATTTGAAAACGTGAGGAGCTAGAGAGCAGTATTCGTTTGAATGCACAATAACATTTAACCACCAGACGGGAGTAAAAATTACAGTGTCCCTTTAAGATAATGTTTCTGATTCTGCTTCAACAGGGTCTCTGGTCATAATCAGTCACAAGTCCATCCCTGACCAATCAGCATTCATTAGCAGAATGCTAACGTGTACGGCCAACAACGGCCCAAACTGTAAGAAATTGAAAGGACATAAGTACTCGAAAGGACATTCGGCTTTTGAACTATAATCTATATTGAACTTGCGGATTGATCTACAATACAATCTGCGATATTTCAACGACAAGCAGGTGAAAGAGATACATTTAGGTGTCTAGCCCCATAGACCCCCATTCAATCTGCACTCATTCGATCACCCCCAGTGGAATCCTAATGGAACTGCAACAAAGTTTGATAAAATGGGAGTGCCAAGGCTCTCTGTAGACAGGCTCTGTAAATATGTACCATGTTATTCTCTTGAACGAAAAAACGGACTGGTGGTCATTTGAAGTAGTATAACTTTTGTTTGTGTGAGTTGTATCCTTGGATCAGCTCAATAAAATGAAACTATTATTGATAAAAGTCTGCTCTCCCTGTCCCTTTTTTTATGTTGATTGCGTCATTCAATATTTGTGCAACTTCTATCCTTTTTCTTTACTATTAAGATCTCATCCAATACCTTCAGAAATCATTACAACAGGTCTTCTAGATGTAGACCCACTTTGTTGCTTCTCTATGTTTACTGAACATGTTTTGTTTCATATATAGTGGCTGCGATTTAGTGTTTTTGAGTTCCTTTGAGACATTACAATATACTTGAGTGTGCGACTGGTAAACATAGATTAGCTGGAAGCTCGTCTTGATTCTAAGAAGCATTTGACTCATAGACAATATTTGACAATGTACAGTTTAGTTTTCCACCTGCCCTCCTTATTAATCAACAGTTATCCATGGGCCTAAATATACCAACCAATCCAACTGGTAATAACCTAAGCACCGTCTGAGATGATCACCTGGGAATGAGGTTCTCACTGATATGCTGTATGTGTTAATAATAAATAGGACAATAATAATATATACTATCATATTATGCATTATCATATCATAGCCATATACTTATGTTAACTTAAGTTTTTTAATAAAGTCAATCTTATAAAGACATCCAGGAAGGAACAGAAGGAAGGTCACATATACCAACAACATATTAACCTACAGTACAATGATTCCTGATGAATTATCCAAATTATGCGCATGATTTAAAGTCAAACATGCATACAGGGCAGTTCTCAGCGATGAAATGATGGCACAATATGACTTATGCAGATGGAAACACAGGGCACGAGTGTCACAGCTGATAACAGTGATGCAAATATCAAAGAGAAAAGTAATACGAACAAATTCCAAATAGTGTAAGTGTGCTAGTACAAACCACAGTTCTAGCCCTGATACATTCCTTTTCACTATCATAGCACCTTTAGGACCATGGTCTAGGTGTTGCTGTAGGAGATGCAGCGATGTCTTCATTCCATTTCAATAGTGCTTACTCGAAGAGGGGACTCCTCTCGCTTGGGCTTCTTCGGTCCCTTCTTCTTGGGTTCATTCCTTGAGGACGCAAATATATCAAGAAAATTCAATATTATTCACCTCAACACACATACGTCCTCATGAAAATGATGATTGTTTTCAGCTTCACCGTTTTAGGAAAATAGGAACCATGGTCTAAAGTAATGTCTTACTTTGACTTGAGCATCAAGACCACCACTGCGATGATGAGGATGACTCCCAGGATGCCAAATACAACCCCGCAAATTAGAGCTAATGAATATGAAAAAAACATGCATTCTCATATCAGAACTTCACAAATGATAAAAACCAGATGAGGAAACTTAAAAACAGGACTGAAGGATAAAGAAATGGGTGGGCCTACATATTGTAGATCCAGAACAAGTAAGTCGTTATCAGTTAGTCTAGTTATGGAATAACTGTCTATAGTTCAAATATCAAAAGCAGCAGACGAAGTAAAGCTACAACCATGACGTGGTTTCGAACATTCTGAACGATCCTCCTGAATACATCTACAATTTGCCGTATATATGATAAATATATATGATAAATATATATTGTACTTCTGTTTGTTTGTGGCTTACTGCAAAGTGAAACGCTGTACAGCAGTTTGGTAAAAGTTGATAAAATGTGATTTATAAATAAATGTGATCTGAATTTAAAAATAAATAATTTTCTGATGCATTAAGTGTACAGTATAAACAATAGGATGTGGGGAAAGTCATTGATTATCTGACTTCTGTCTACTTACCAACTGGGGTGTCTGATTCAGCCTCCTCCTCACTCTCTCCCTCATCTTGGAGATAAGATATTAAACTATTACGGCTGGTCAACCACCAATAGGTATGAGTGTAACACATGAAGATAGCAATGTGTACGTAATACAATACAATGCATCCTCACCATGGATACCATTACAGGTTTCATTGCACATGCTTTGGGACATGAAACGGTTGCCATTTCCAAGGCATCCCTTCCACAAGAACGGTTTGCATTTGTCATGAATAGAATCGTAGAAGAAACGCACATCGTTCCTCCTACATACGCTCCCCTTGAGGAAGGGAAGGTGGCAGGCTTGCTTTACTGTGTAGTAAAAGAAAATACACATTTATAAAATACACAAAATACACATTTATAATAAACAACTAATAAACAACTGCTGGTCCAAACGGCATCACAACATCATGATTTTGACAGTGTAACCCAAGCCCCAGACCGACCCTGGCTCCATATCACCCTGCCATCCAAAGACCGTTCAGTAATTGACGCAGGTGGCCTTGATTAACTGCTGGAATGATGACTCTTTTCAGTCCGTCTTTAAAATCAATAGCCTTTATTAAAAAACTGTCATGTAACCTTTTGGTGATCAATTGGGGCGGCATTAGCTCAGGAGGTAGAGCGGTTGGCTGGTAATCGCAAGGTTGCTGGTTAGATCCCCGGCTCCTCCTAGCCGAGTGTCGTGGTGTCCCTGACGAGCTGACTGTCGCCCTGCGTGGTTGACTCAGCCGTCGGTGTGTGAATGTGTGCGTGCGTGAATGTCAGTCACTGTAAAAACACTGTAAAGCGCTTTGGATAAAAGCGCTATATAAATGAGGACCATTTACCATCAATTGTCCTTTCTTACCATCCGTAGGGTATCTCTGCTCCGCCTTGGTGGAACAGTTTCTTACACACTCTGCCTCGTTGGCGAAGCGGTTCAGGTTCCCGCCTTGGCCTTTGTACGTGAATGGGTAACAATTGTCATCGCTGGCGTCGTAGTAAATAAACGTGTCCGGTGTGGAGCCTGTGCCTCCATCGTTGGGCAGTTTACAAAACTCTGTGGAAATAAATGAATTCATTTCTTTTTGGTTTGTATTTTAAATTGCATTTCTAAATGTCCTCACTATTTATTATAAATGAAAGGCCTTTTTTGTGCGCTTTCAAACATTGACTGTATAGTGCGATATGGCTTCGATGCATGGGTAATATTTAACCAGGGTGGAGGGCCACTCCTATTTATGACTGCAGTAAAATATGTCATTTACGATGTCTTTGCTCACCCACGCTTAGATTTAACCGTTGGCTCAGAGTGTCAAACTCCTCTAAAAGTGAAGGCTTAGATTTGAATATTTGAATATTTTAATAAAACTAACAGTAACGCCACATTTTGACAATACAATACAATAGTTTTGTGTTTGTTTTGTTATTTTATGTGCCATTAGTCATAAAAAAATAAGTAATGAGTTTTGTATTGAGTTCACCTACTCAGAACAATAACACTCAGTACTGACAGCAGTATCTGTTTTAAGAAGGCAGATATTATGGAATACGTTCTACATCATTATTACAAACGGGTAAATAAAATATTTCGAAGCAAAAGAAGAAAGAAATGTTGTATCTCCATTGCTGAATTGGCTTCAGAAGTTCCAACACAAGATTATAGTAGGCTAAATGCCACCTACTTCTAAATCCTTCCTAATCATTGTATTAGGGTTTTTCCTGTGAATTCAGTCATCAAATGTATTATTTAACTTTCAGAATGCATACAGTATCCACAAAGTTGCATTTTTTAATCTAGTTTATATTGGCTGTGTAAGGATTTTCCGTTTAGACACAAATACAGATTGAACAGGAATTGAGAAAGGAGTTTAAAGGGTAAAGGGTCTACCTGGAATGTTTGAATGGCTGGTGTGGAATGCTGCTAAAAGGATTCCACACAGTAGAAGAAGCTCCATCTTGCTGCTCCTCTGGGCTCGCCTCGCAGAAGGAAATGGAGAATTGAAACTATGGCAGTTGGATTTCAGTTATTGACCTTTGGACCTTTAGCTTTCTATATTTTACAGCTTTCGGACAAGCCTAGTTCAAGCAAAGTTCATTCTTGTGCATCACCATCAGTGTTATCAAATGCAAAAAAGTGGGCGGATATATAGGTCACACGCACACTTCATATTGTATAATTAAGCACAGACAATGAAACAAAGACGAACAATTATTATTATTATTATTATTTTATTTTTAATTATTATTATCATATATTATTGTAATTATTTTATGACTTTATGAGGTTTCGTCCCCTACTTTTGTTCCATATTTGTTGTTCTCCAAACAACAGTGGTGTAAACAGGCAAATAACAAGCAAATAATAACAAGCAAATACAAATAAGCAAATAATTTCTAATTAAGATGGAGAACCCATGTACCATAGTGACCATTAAAAAGTCAAATGTAATTAAGCTGTATTATATAGGGGTCGTCCCACGTAAAACAGGCACATGTGCCAAGCAAATACAATCGCCTGAGCCCATTGGCCTATCTCCAGAGACATTGTGTCAGGCTTATTCCTACTCATTCCATCCGGTCACTGCATGAAATATCTGCCCACACCAATGTCAGCCCCCTCGTGTGCACGTCGGTCCGTGATGCAGGAACCCTCAGCATGGGCCCATGCATATGTTGACCGCTCGGGTTGGCGGTCAGGACTAACAGCCTTCTGTTCGCTCCTCGTTCGCTCCTTGGCATCCCAGCAGCGCCCAAGTGGCTGGTCTTGAGGTTGCGCGCAACTATTATTCTGCAACGATGCGGTGCGCAGCGTTGAGCTGTCACTCCACCAAGTCCTGATGGAGTCTGGAGGCTGGTTTGTAATTGGTGTGACGTTAGACTTAACAGCGGTGGAACTGACATGATTGCTATAAAAGCAGGGTGTGTATGCAATTCAAACCCCGTTCCAGTGGCTTGCGTTTGACAGTGAGACCACCGGAATCATTAAGATGCAGGTCCGGAGCGTCACACTTGCCGCTGTCCTTCAAGTGACTATCTTTGGAGTTTTGCACGGTAAGATATTTTTATTACATTTAGCATAAGCGTGGGGCATAATGTGGGAATCAACATTTTTAAAAATCCATAGTTTAATATAGCAAATAAGACTTTATTTATTGATTTATTTTAAGTTTGTGTCTAGATAGCTGCCACAAATGTTACTTTGTGTTATAGATGATCCTACTAAGCAATTATTTACTTTTGACGACCCTACTGAGACAGCTCCTTGTGTACTGATGTAATTGGAGTGGTGCTGTTTATTTTACCTTCAGATAATGACGTGATCCACTAACCAAAACATGCATTATTGGTCTGTTTCAGCCGACAAGTGGACTTACAGTGGTAAGTGTTTGATAGGTAGCCTATGTTATTTAGGTATATAATTGTAATTGTATGGCTTATAGAAAGCATACGGTATCTTCAATTTGCCCGCAGGTTTCCAATACTTGTGATGCAATCCTATTATAAACTATAATTAATTGCAATGCAATGTCCTTTAATGATTTCAAAGTTAAAAACCTCTAGCATGATAATACTGTCAGTTGTGCAAATGGTGGTCCAACTCCAAATAATGTGTCAATTGGGTAAGAGAGGAGAAGGAGGAACAGTGACAGGACTGAGATCTAAGCACACCTGTTGAACTTTCCCTGCACCACATGCACAGATCAAGCACCAAGGAAAATAGGAAGGTTTGAAAGGCTGATCTCTCTTTTTTTAAACCCGGTAATTTATGGTTACACAAAAGACAGAAGCATGGTACACTTGGTGGCTGACCCTTGTGGTTGAAGGTAGGGTTTGTAGTTTATGAGACAAAATTACTTCTGATACTTTATTTTTGTGAGGAAGCTTCCCAAAAGTTGTTTGACTCCCAAAAGTTTGGCCACCAACTGTGCTAAGGTATATGGCATTATTCAGCCTGGCCGAAATGGGTTGGTTCTGTTGGTTCTCTGTGTGCACCTTGACATGTAAGATATACACAATATTTCCCAGCATGATTTGCATCCTGGACCCCTGAATAAATCTATGATTGATAATCTAAACATTTATGATTCCAAAAACACACTTTGTTGCAAGTCAAGCTGTGGCTATTCCCAACCATCATAGAGTTCCTTCCTAATGCAGTGCGGTAGACTTCATCCCCGGGTTATAATGAAACAATAGAGGAGTCACAGCAGTCATGGGGCAAGAGCTGAGTCATGTAACGGTCCTTCATCCTACCTAGGTAGGAGTGGAGAAGTTCTCTTTAGATCAACCAACAGTGCTATCCTGTTGTCCTTTTTATTTGTATATTTGTCTGGCACAATGCAGTAGACATTACTATATGTTGAGAAAAACGTGATGTATAATGTGATGCATCTAGGGTTTCTATACAAGGCTAAGTCACAACCCCTCTACAAAACGGTCAGTACAAATTATTATTCCAATATAGATGCATATCGTACAAATCCAGTTATAACAAACACAAATATACAATAAATTATTGACCAAAAAGATATGATGTGTTAATAAACTTCAAGAGTACCACTGGTGCCCAGTGGTGCATCAGCCCTCTGATGAACTGACCACTGAAAGCCCAGTATTCAGAATACCGCCTTCAGTTCCCCCAGAGTTTAGAACCAAGTTGGCCACCAGTTGAATCATGCCCATTGGGTATTTTCTGTACTTCTAGCAAACTCTTTAAAGGAGCTGTCCGACACCTGAGAACTTTGTTTTCAATCCTCACACGTGAAATCGAAATATCCCTGAAACCCAGACACAACCATCACTGCTGTTTTTTGTGGGTGACCGATGTGCAAGAGGTCATAACTTTCCCACAGAGCGTCCCTCGACTGAGGCCACATGATGGCCATCTGCGAACGACTTGACTTGCATGCAGCAGTGTCCATTTCTGGTGTCGTGCTTTATAGTAAACCTCTCATTTAGACGAGGCGGCGTTAACCCTGTGTCTGGTCTAGCTAGTGACTGTGTGTCTGGATTTGATTCTCTCTCTCACACACACGCACACTCACATTCACACTCACACTCCGACACGCTAACACACAC